>JAVTVY010002476.1:0-36093 GCA_036873755.1 Hanleya hanleyi
AGAAATATTTATATTCTACAGCTGAGTTTACTCCCAAACACAATTTTCCCGATAACTAGAATATATACAGAAATGAATCGTGAAAGGACAATACTTACGGTGAAGTATTGGCGAAGTTTTGTAATTAAATTCAGAGGCAGGCAGGCAATGTTTCTAACCGACGCAATCGGCGCAGCAACACAAAACATCCGCCATATAGTCCGTACTCTAATTTATAATTTCTAGCTTCACCGCTTCTGTGAGGGTGAAAAGTAGCATCAGTTCGTCTCAAAACCAGATAACATTTCAATAAGAACAGTTTAACGTCATAAACATGATGAGAAAGTCAAAATAACTCTTCCAGTTTTCATCACAACCAAAACACTTTTTACAACCTATAGTAATGGTGGCTTCGGGAGACGTGAGGCGGGAGCACAAAACATTGGCAACATTGCCAGGTAATTTCGCTAGATCTAGATCATGGAATATTTGTTACTAGAGTCATTATGGACAAGGTAAGTTTCTTCTTGATATAATAATGCCACAGTTCATGTCCAAGCTGTATGGAAATGTGAACGACCACTCTATCGATAAAAAAAGGGGGGGGGGGGGGAATAAGTCCGACATGTAAACAAATGAGTTGGCTACAATAGCCCACGGATATTACACCTTCCCCACCTAAGTCCGAGAGTGCTCCTGCATTCTCAGCACAGGGGAAACACAACAGGTAAATCCATTGTATGAAAACAGCAGGTAAGTAATCCATCACATGGTAAATCCAATTTTCAGAAACAGCAGGTAAGTAATCCATCACATGGTAAATCCAGTTTTCAGAAATAGTAGGTAAGTATAGCACAGAAATATGGTAGATTCCCTAAGAATCTAACCGCAGCGCAATTTCGTTGATGTCCAAAAGTTCACACAGCGGATCAGTTGATGCATCACGAAGTCCAGCAGCATGCTCCATCATGGAAAGGAACCTTCCATCCAATACACTTGGCTTTTTCACTCCTCGAGCAAGGCGGACAACAGCCTTATAGATGTATAGTCTGGCTTTTCTCAATACCGTGGCATCCTCTTCCAGTACTGGTTTCTTCGTGACCATCCCCGGAAGTGCAAACATATTGTACTTATCCTGCAATTCATGGGGCTCCAGAGGCTGACCTTTAGGGTCACCAGATTCCAACGCCTCCGCCAGGTACATGCATACATGTTTCCGCCGTGACATTGACGTTGACCTCCAGCCTTTGGGTGGCCATTTGATTCCCTGAGCTCCAAGAACTACCGTAACGGCTTCATCAGCATCCCACTCCCTTCGGGCTGGTGGAAACAAGGGCATACATCCAGTTGTCAGCAAAGAGTGAGTGAGTGAGTGAGTAGGATTTAATGTCGTTTTCAAAGAACGGGCACGCCTCTTCATACTATTACTGCGGTGGTTTTGCGTGGCAGTTGTTGAAGGGGATGGGTCTGTTATCTTCTGAGTTGTGAAGGAGATGCCAGGCGTTGAGATGGTTGATGGGGAAGCAGCTTCAAGGATGGAGGTCTGTGGTCTTTCAGGATGTTGAGTGTCGGATACCTCGGTGGTTTTGCGTGGCAGTTGTTGAAGGGGATGGGTCTGTTATCTTCTGAGTTGTGAAGGAGATGCCAGGCGTTGAGATGGTTGATGGGGAAGCAGCTTCAAGGATGGAGGTCTGTGGGCTGTCAGGATGTTGGAGTGTCGGTGGTTGGATTGGTGGAGAAATAAAGGACTGGTTAACAGAACTGTTCTCCGTCTGAACCATTGAGGTAAGTGACAGAACTGATGGATAGCAGGCTGTGGCCGCATCAACTAGTGGGAGAGTCGATGCTGTGGAATACAGGGTAGACAGTGGCGCTGGTGTGATAGGTAGCCATTGGAGAGCAGGGATCGATGAGGGGGTCGGCAGCATGGCAAATGAAGCTGTTTGAGTGGGAGCAATTGCAGGAGAAAATATGGCTGGTGGAATAATGGGATGGCTGACGGGTGTGGTAGCTGGTATAGTCTGGTTGTTGATTATGGGAGGTGGTAGATCTGGAGTAGTGATGGACGGTGCAGCAGATGAGATGACATGTCTTATGTCTGCAGGAGTGGAAGGAGGAGCTTGAACATCAGCGGCAGGACTTGCCGAGGTGTTATCCGGCTCTGCAACTGGACAGATCTGGTCGAACTCGAAGGGGTCATGTATCTGTACCTCATCTGTGGTGAGGTGTGGGGGTTACTTCCTCGGTCAAAGGGTGGTATGATGACTGTACTTGATTGGATGACATTTGGGATGAGGAGGCGACCCCGACCCATCGATGTATAGCCTCAATATGTTTGGTTGCGATCCCCAGACATGAACTAATAGCAGTACGCAAAGTTTCCTGGCCAGTCACGTCACATCCTCTCCCCTCGAGTCCACCAGCACTGGTATTGTCCCTTATCTTTGCCATCTGCCTTGTAACAGACTCTCGTGATCGCGAATCACTGTAAATGGCAAAGCTCAATTCTGCCCGGTACCAAACTGTATGATCCTCCTTGCCCTGTAGTTCCACAGTAATTCCAGTAGGGGTCATTGTTATATAATGGAGCTGAAGGGGGTTGCTCACCATCTCTGGATCACAGGGTCGTATTGCCCTCTCTTGCGCTTGCCTGGTGATGGGACAGGATCAACACGGGGATATCTCTCCCTCAGAAAACGGGTCTCATCCTATGGTGAGCTATACTCCATTCCCCGTAACCTTATAAGGTCCCAACCTTTCTCCCATTCTGGCAGGGTCCTGGAGGATTTGGGCACCCTGTCCAGCCACTTCCGAATCGCATTCCTGGCAACCACAGAGCTGGAATCTCCCCAGCTTGGTGCTGTCATGACC
Organism: Hanleya hanleyi; assembly: GCA_036873755.1. NCBI lineage: Eukaryota > Metazoa > Mollusca > Polyplacophora > Lepidopleurida > Hanleyidae > Hanleya > Hanleya hanleyi. The sequence goes on from JAVTVY010002476.1 coordinate 2,851, forward strand.
TTGAGGTAATCTTTCGGGTCGACAGTCAGCCAAAACCCATTCGGCTCCGTCCAAAATGCCTTGGGTAGATTTTCCTTTTCATGGTCCTTCTCAACATGACTCCTGAGATTTACCTGTCGTCGGAATAATCGCTCCGACTTGACACAGAATGGGCACAAGACCTTTAATTTTTGATGGATGGAACACATGAGGTGATTCTTCAGTTCCCGCTTGTTAGCCAGAACCTCCGGGCAAAGGTAACAGCTTATCATCTGTGAAGAGAATAGAAGACATCTGTTAGCTATTTCGGACTGAACCCACATCATGTTGGATATCTAAGGTAAGTATATTTTGCAGTTCATCAACTTTTAGGACCCACAACCTGCGCAGTTCAGTCATATGCATGGTATGCTAAGAGACCATATAAAGTTTCCCGAAACCCCAGAATGACCAGTTGGACCCCATTACACCTTGGCTCACCCCATATGGGCCACTATTATGTTGCAGTACCTTACCCAAACAGGCTAGGTTAAAAGGGTGATCAGTTCCTTCCTAGTCATGTGATGCTCCATGGAGGCTTCTCACTGGTCCCAAGCCAGCTACCTAAGGTATGTCAACCCGAATCCGGTGTCCATAGTCCAGTTGGCCACAAAGCCTTTATTTCAAAATTGAAATTGTCATACAGTCAAATAGCATATCTTAAATTGGCTGATATTTTACTGCTTCCGGTTTCTACCTCTTCGACCCACTTCTTTGGTAAGCCAAGTGGGTGTGTTTTGCCCCTATACAGCATAAGTCTGTCCACATGGTAGACTTTGGCTGGTAGATTTATTGACCTCTTCACAAGGTAGTTCACATCATCCAGACGCTTTGTTACTACATATGGCCCCTTCCACTTGGAAGTCAACTTGTGGAAGACTCCAACTTTACGTATGGGATTGTGCAGCCAAACTGCCTGCCCTGGCTTCAATGGACGTTTCACTGCCTTCAGGTCATAATGTCTTTGATGATACTCAGCTTTCTGCTTCAGCACCATTCGAGCCAATGTCTGTACCATCTCCAATGTGTCCTGTAACTGCAAAATGTACGCATCAGCACTAAGAGAACTGTCATACCCGAGCGGCATGTTTGTGTAAGCCTGCAATGGCAGAACCACCTCTCTGCCCAAAGTCATACTGTTGGGCGAGGCATTCGTGCTGGCATGGATGGAGGCCCTGTATGCCGTCATCACTTGTGGCAGATACTTGTCCCATTCACGCTGTTGCCTCTCACAATATATCGTTAACATGGTGGCCAGTGTTCTGTTGAATCTCTCTGACCCACCCTCCCCCCCATTGGATAGCGGCCTCATACCAGAGGTTCGTGTCTTGTCAATTTGTAAGAGTTCACAGACTGATGCCAGTAGCTTAGATTCAAAGTGTGTGCCTTGGTCGGTATGGATCTGCAATGGCGTCCCAAACCTGCAGATGAACTCTGTGAGGAGTGCATTTGCAACAGTCAGTGCTTCTTGGTCTGGAAGTGGTACAGCCTCGGTCCATTTACTAAAGCAGTCAGTTATGACAAGCAGAAACGTGTTGCCTTTGTTAGTCAAACGTAGCGGTCCGAGAATGTCCATCTGTAGTCTCTCCATAGGCTCTCCCATCAAGTATTGTCCAAGTGGGGCCCGTGTCCGCGATGTAGCCATCTTCCGTGCAACACATTTGTCACATTGCAGACAGTACTTCTGGACATCTCTCTTCATCCCAGGCCAGTAGAAAGCCTGTGTGATTTTGGACAGAGTCTTCTGTGACACAAGATGCCCTGCTGAAGGTATGTCATGATGCGGTCTGATGACCTCCTGCTGACATACACTGGGGACAACCAGCTGGTAAGTTGTGGTGTTGTGTTGGGTTACAAATTTCCTGTACATCATTCCACCGTGCAGTTCCAAACGATCCCGTGAACGCCATATCGTCTTCAGAATGGAGGAAAGGTGTGATATGGTGGACCATTCTGGTCTACCTTCACCCTTTTCCAGTGCAACCATAATTGGTCCCACATTTTGATCATCCATTTGATGCCTTCTAATTGTAGGAGGGTCCCATGATTCTAGGAGCAGTTGGTGTTCTTTTAGTCCTTGCATGGTGGCCTGCTTCCTAGTGGTGACCCGTACAAATTCCAGTTCATCCCGAGTGCTGCAAGGTTCATCACATGCATCATCTCCATCCTGTCACATGTGTTACAGGGTCGTCTTCACAGCGCATCAGCATTGGCATGGCTCCTACCAGTACGATGTTTCACCTCTAAGTTGTAATTTCCCATCTCTTTGAGCCATCGTGCCACCTGACCAGTTGGGTTGTGCAAACTGCGCATTCAGCTCACGGCTGCATTATCAGTTCTTAGAAGGACTTTCTGGCCATAGAGATAGTGGTGAAAATGCTTCAGAACTGTGATAACTGCAAGGAGTTCCTTCCTTGTAACGCAGTATGACTGCTCATGTTTGTTCATGGATTTACTCATGTAGGCCACAACCTTCTCCAGACCCTCATGTTCTTGGGAAAGGACAGCTCCGACTGAGAAGTCACTGGCATCAGTGTCCAGAATAAATAGTCTCCCGGGCACTGGATAGCACAGCACAGGGGATGTAGTGAGAGCCTGTTTAAGGGTTTCAAATCCTGTCTGACAGTGATCTGTCCACACAAATTTTGCTCCTTTTTCAGTGAGCTTGTGCAAGGGCCTACATATTGCAGCAAATACTTGTATGAAGCGTCGATAATTGGAGCACAGTCCTATGAAACTCCGCACCTGCTTCACATTCTGTGGTTGTGGCCAATCTTGGATACTCGAGACCTTCTCGGGATCAGTTTGGATGCCCTCGTTAGACACTACATGCCCTAAGAATGTCACAGTCTTCTGGAGGAAAATGCACTTTGATGGTTTGAGTTTTAGCTCAGATTCTTCCAGCCTCTGGAAGACATGTTCCAACCTACGGAGTGTTTCCTCTACAGATTCCCCTGGGACTATGATATCATCAACATAGACCAAACATTCTTCCCACAGGAGACCTCTCAGCACATGTTTTATCAAACGCTCGAAAGTCGGTGGTGAATTTGCAAGCCCAAATGGCATAACAGAGACCTGATATAAGCCCTGGGTGGTAGTGAAGGCTGTTTTCTCCTGGTCCTCTGGAGCTACAGCAATTTGCCAGAACCCAGAATTTAAATCCATGCAACTGAACCACTGAGCTCCAGACAGCGAATCCAAGCACTCATCTATGCGGGGTAAAGGATATGCGTCCTTGACAGTGACGTCATTGAGACGTCTGTAGTCCAAACATAGCCTTGGACTGCCATCCTTCTTAGTACAAAGCACTATAGGTGCTGCCCATGGACTAGTGGATGGCTGTATAATACCCCTTTCCAACATTTTCTGGAGCTCCTGTTTTACAATGTCCCTCTTACCAATGGGGAGCCTCCTTAACGGAAGACGGATTGGCCTTGCATCACCGGTGTTTATCTGATGTTTCACTACATATGTTTTTCCAAGATCCCCAGAAGACTTGGAGAACACAGTGCTATATTTCGTGAGTAGAGAAGCAAGAGAATCCTTTTCACTACTTTGCAAGTGCTTGGAGCTTCTCTGCAAGAGATCATGTAAATGGTCTGGTACCCCATGCAGTGAAGACTGGGCAGGTGGTTCAATGCCAACTGCAAGAGTTTGTAATTCCGTGTTGGGGGAGGGCATCTCGTAGCATGACCTGCATGTCCCCAGTCTGGTCTGAGTGTGTAACACAACATCTTCGTCACTGAGGTTAATGAGCTGTACAGCATGGTTTTTGTTTTCCGTATCGATTAACCCTAGAACCATGTGTACATCTTGGACCTCGAGTTGATCAATAAGTGGCTCAACATATCCCACAGGAGCCAATTGATCAACATAGGGGATGTTCACAGGGACCCACATCACAGATCATCGTGGTAATGTACTCGTCTCTTTGAGCTTGACATGACAGGTCATCTGTGCCTCTCCACCTATCCAGCATGGAATTTCATCACCGTTGATTGTCCGAAGTTTTAGCCATTTGTAATCAATGGTTCTCACATGCTTTAACAGAAAATCTTGTCTCAATATTCCATCCAGAGTAATATCACAGACAACGATAAGCATGTCAAAGGTAGCACCAGCCAGTTTGATGCTAAACAATGCATTCCCATAAACTGTTAGGTGAACACCATTGGCTGCCTGTATTTTTGTGATTGTTGAATTCAACAGAGGTTGCTTTGAGACAGCAATGCCATCGTATACATCTTTAGACAGCAGAGTGATGGTTGAACCACTATCAATAAGAAACTTGATAGGCCGTTTTTCACCATCAATAGTAGCAGAAGTCAATAACCCATTGTCCCACTTACTAATTTTGTTCTGTCTGTTTCCTACCCGTATTGTACCTCTCTCAGTCATTGTGCCATCAATAACTGACTTTTGGGGTTTAAAGTTTACCAATGTATTGTGGTCAAGCCTCACGCCACCCGTCACCTCTCGGCCTACAGAGTAGACGGGTGGTCGTTTCTTTGGTTAGGAAATGTCTGCCCTGTAGGTCCACTATGGGTGTTTTGAGGACACCGCCTGGCATAGTGATTGGCTAAATCACAGATATAACAGTGTCCAGCTTCCCGCCTATTTTGCCCCTGTCTTGGTCCTTTCCAGATTTGTCTCCCTTTAGTCTCGAGACTCTCAAGTCGTTCTAGAATCTGTTGGAGAGTAGATTCCATGGTGACCTTTGAACGGTCAGGCTGACGATTCTCCCTGGGCACTTGATTTATTGGAGGCTTGGATTCCAGTGCTCTGATGGCAACTTTCTTCCTATCCTTACCCTCAAGAATTGGCTCAAATCTCTCAACCACTTCAGCAGCTTCTATTACAGTCTTGCATTCTTTATCAATGCACCGACATTTCATCTCGAGCGAGATGGATTTATATAACTGGTTGAGAGCCAATGCCTCTTGTGCACGAGCATCAAGGGAGGGGTAAGCTTTCTGTGCTATCTGCCTCAAATCGTCATCGAATGCTGCTATAGATTCGCTTGCCTGGCGGTATCTACGTTCAAGCTTAGACAACCACCGAGTTTGTTGCCTAGAACTTCCAAACCGCTGTTCAAGTTTCTTTGTCAGTGTTCGGAAACTTCGTCTCTCCAGGGCAGTGAGTCCCATATAAAAGGTTCTTGCCATACCCCTAGGGCTAGCTGCAAGAGCCAGTGCCTTCTCCTTATCTGTCCAGGCACCCAATTCAGCACAATCAAGAAAGTGCGAATAATACTCCTCCCAGTCCCCTCTTCCATCGTATGCCTCAGGTTTTAATTTCAAACCCATGCGAGATCCACTTGATCTCACAGTCGGTGGTCCTCCGTAGGCAATTTCATCTTCGCTTCCAGTATCCTCAGTCTCCTCATAGTTGTTATCTCCCTCCATATTTGCCACTGACAAATCCCCTTGGCCATGTTCTCCAGCCAAGCTACGTCTGTCTTTGATTATTACCTCTGGGTCTGGACTTTCAGCCATTTTAATTCGGCTTTGAGCTGCCTAAATATTTCTGAACTTCTGATGCACTTTCCAGGCTTGATTCGTATCACTGGATGCTAGTTAGCAGTTTAGCATCCCACTAATCTGACACCAGTTGTAACAGACCTGTGCCGAGCGCTGTTGCGTGATAATGTACCATGTAAGAATAATAATGGATCTCCAATAAACCAGTGTTAAACTGATTTACCACATGTTCTTCAATTGTTGTGTTTTTACTTCTTCCTGTACTATTCCAATATGGCAGGAATATTGCGGCAATAGGGTACTAGTTGTCTTGACAATGGTAATCCAACCCCATCCACTATTTGTCCAACCACAATATATTGTAATCACAGAAGCCAACCAACAGTAGGTAATCCCAATTCCAGTAGAATCCAGATTAGCGAAGCAGTAACGAGCACAAGTAATTAATCCCAACACGTAAGTTTATTCTCCATAGAATAATATGGTCGAATCGCACATGAGGTAAACCAAACATTCATACCCGCATAATAATATATGATATCTGCTTTCAATACTACTCCAACCAGGGTACTACTGAGCAGGGATAAGCAAACTTGAGATCCAGAACACAATTAGTGTGCCTACCTTCAATAACTTTTCCCAATAAAAAAGATATAATTATCTATATCAATGCCTGTAATATTTGGCTCCCAATGTTATAGCATAGAGGTGCACTCTCTGTAGGCCGAGAGGTGATCTCCATTGCTTGTCCCTGTTCAGTATTTATAGACTTCGCCCAAGGTGTCACGTGATACTATCTAGCCAATGAAAACACATACGCTTCGAGAAGCTGGAATTCGGCACTATTTTCATGCTTGAAAATCTCAGATATTTAATAAACTAGACATTCTCCAGTTGTGCTCGACTTGTGCTCTCTAATATTTTATAGATTTACGACCATTGTAACAGAGAAATATATAATAATCACTGAAAATAGTGAAGAACCAGGTACAGAAATGACCTATCTGAACAACATGGCGAACTTGTGACACGCTTGGGTTCAACTTTCAACGATAAAATACACATATTAGTCACAGAACAAGGTTGTGCTCTAAGTGTGCTCCGGAATTATTTTGATCATAATTTTTGGTTATATATACAGAATGGGCCAAACATGTGAATTAATGATAGACCACAATACCAAACTCAGTTCATCGGCAAAATCCCTATGCCCCAGTATATGGCAAAATCGGCCAGTTGTACTTGACGCAACTTCTGTTAGAAATATTTATATTCTACAGCTGAGTTTACTCCCAAACATAATTTTCCCGATAACTAGAATATATACAGAAATGAATCGTGAAAGGACAATACTTACGGTGAAGTATTGGCGAAGTTACGTAATTAAATTCAGAGGCAGGCAGGCAATGTTTCTAACCGACGCAATCAGCGCGGCAACACAAAACATCCGCCATATAGTCCGTACTCTAATTTATAATTTCTAGCTTCTCCGCTTCTGTTAGGGTGAAAAGTAGCATCAGTTCGTCTCAAAACCAGATAACATTTCAATAAGAACAGTTTAACGTCATAAACATGATGAGAAAGTCAAAATAACTCTTCCAGTTTTCATCACAACCAAAACACTTTTTACAACCTATAGTAATGGTGGCTTCGGGAGACGTGAGGCGGGAGCACAATACACTGGCAACATTGCCAGGTAATTTCGCTAGATCTAGATCATGGAATATTTGTTACTAGAGTCATTATGGACAAGGTAAGTTCCTTCTTGATATAAAAATGTCACAGTTCATGTCCAAGATGTATGGAAATGTGGATGACCACTCTATCGATAAAAAAAGGGGGGGGGAATAAGTCCGACATGTAAACAAATGAGTTGGCTACAATAGCCCACGGATATTACAGTATACATTTTCTTTTCGATTGTAGTTTGGTTTATCTCGAACCTGAATCCGGACGTTTGTGAACGGCCGTTTACGTTGACTTCAGCCATCAAATGTTCGACAGATTGTGCAACACAGTTTTGTGGGCTTCGCTGGAAAGACACAGGCTTTAAAAACTGGAGAATCTAACGTGTATCAAAACTTGGAAGTTCGGATCACCAATTGGTCTATTTCGCGAAAGATCCCGCTATTTCGCCAGAATCCGTCATTTGTTTTTGTGTGTGTGTGTTTCATTTATTTATTTATTTATTTATTTATTAAATATGTGGATGAATTTCGCGACAATTTTCAGGCCATCGACGATTTTATCGAAAATATTGGGGGTCGGCGAAATCTTACCCGACCGGTCAATATTGCATCCAGCTGAAAACAGCTGTTTATTCATGCACGTCTGCGAAGTTTGCCGACAACCGAACATTAGGAACATAAAACAACCAGGAAAATGGACACAAATGATGGTAAATCATCCTGTAACCACAATAAGCGATCTTCATCCAAACCCTAACGCCTGAAAAACAAAACAAAGCCGAAAAGCCCGTAGTTTCTTCCCCTTTGAAGAAAACATGATAAACCAAGTCCAAATCCAAAACCTCACCAGGTAGGATCTATGAACGATTAAGCTGGTTAAAAAAAGTATCTGTTTAACAGATTTTTTTCCCAGAGAATTGGATGGTGAGGGTGCATTTTTAAATGAAATAAGAAAAATAAATGCAAACGGACTGCACGTATTGCAAATGGAATGCAAAAAGTGGAATATAGATCAAAGAAAATAAAAATATACGAAAGATTTTTTAACCCCATTTGGCCTGGGCTGTTTGGGACATGTCGTGACCAGTATGGGGGGAGGCGAAATGGCCCCCAATAATTATTTTTCTTACCCTTGAGCTAGAGGGCTGAAACTTACTACACTATACCCTTGGGTCAAGCACTACCAGAAAATGTGAATACAAATCCAAGATGGCCGCTTTGACGACGTCACAGTGACGTCATTTTCAAAAACGGCATTTTTGGTCGATTTTTCGGTCAGATTTTTCGAATTTTTTATTTGTGCGGTTTCTCCGCAAAAACTGCATGAAAATTAGTAAATATTAATGTGGTGTGAAGTAAAATAGGTTTTGCCCATGTTTCATCGCGGAAAAGCAGAAATTTTGCAGAAATATGACAAAAACTTTTCACTTTTCTGGTACCCCACGTGGCCGCCAACTTGAATTTGCCCATGATCCTCCATTCGTGGGGTTATGCAAATGAGCTCAAAATGACCCCGATATAATAACTGTAAAGTCACGGAGTTTCAGCTCTCCATTTTTTGTCGTTCCGGAGATAGCGCAGAAAGTTTGGTAGGGGTGGCGCTCTTCCTTATTTAAAACAAAAAATCAGTATGTCTCGCTGTTTTTTCAGCTGTATACTTCAAGACCAAAACTGGCTTTATCTTTTTTGAAAGTCTGAAGAATTTCATTTCTCACAATCATGATATTCGACTGGCGTCAAAATACGAACACGTGGATAAATAACTTCTCTCGGCTTTAGGCAATATTGATGGGAACAAGACACCGCCATTACGCCAAAATCGTGGAAAGCGAAAGTGGGTCTGACTTTAGCTGAGGATATCTCCCTCCACAAAACGAATATTGGTTTCGAAATTATTTGCTACTTGCTGTTTAGATCGATCTTTCATCGTCAACCACCCCTCGTACGTTTGAGAGAGCGTGCCTAGAAGCAGCCACGGCGATTGCATTGATTCGCCATAGTTATTTGCATCTTCATTACACCAAGCCAATCTCTACGTTCTCACTTCGAACATCCCGTGATATTTCAGACCCCTTTCAGAGTTCAAAGAACTTATAAATAGACACGAGAGACGTCTATGGAAGGCCAAATGTCCAAATAATCAGAAACTCACAGTTATTGAATCGAAAATCTAAGTTTTCAAACAGAAAACTTAAGTTATCAAACAGAAAACCGTGGTTTTCGAATCGAAAACTTAGGTTTACGGTCGAAAACCTAGGTTATCTACAACACAACCCCGAGTTTCTCTTTCCTTAACTTCGGGTTTCTATTTCTCAACACCGAAAATCACAGTTGTGATTAGAAAACTTAAGTTATCGAACCGAAAACCTAGGTTTTCGAATTGATAACTTAAGTTTACGGTCGAAAACCTAAGTTATCTAGCAGACAACCCCGAGTTTCTCTTTTATTGGACACTTTCTAATCGATAACCTAGGTTTTCGAATTGATGGTTGTCGTGAAGTGAAACTCGACTTTCTAACTTAGAGTTTCGATATCCGGGTACTTTGGGTTTGGCGCCTTTCCCGATTGTTGACTAATCAGAAATGCAGAGAGAACCACGTGGCGAAATTAATTATACGGAATCAAACTGCTCACACAGATATAACATTCACCGTATGCATGTAGTAATCGCTGTTGACCCAGAGACAGCTTGTGTGTCACCGAAGTATTTGCCAAAGTAGCTATCTACATATCACTGAATGTGCTTTGCTGGTGTGAATTACATTGACCTGTCTTATGTCGGTCAGTCAGCATGACCGGATAGCTGAATTTCAACTAGATTATTTCTCCCAATTCCGTCTGCAGCGTATATATATAGCTATTAAACTGATTAAAGGACTAGTTTTTAGTATCAATACCCAGTCTTTGATAATGCTTGTATAAACTAGGCTCGGACATACAGGATAGTCTACATTGAATAAATAATCTCAGTTATCCTTTTGTTGAATACATGTTGATTTTGTGGTTCTGTCTGACGTTTTAATCAGTCAGCATGTGGGAAAGGGCGCGAAACCCATAGTACCCGGATGTCGAAACTCGAAGTTAGTTAGTCGAGTTTCACTTTACGACAATCGCAAATTCGAAAACCTAAGTTATCGATTGATAACTTAAGTTTTCTACACGAATGTCCAAAAATAAAAGAGAAAGTCGAAATTGAAAGAGAAACTCGGGGTTGTCTGCTGGATAACCTAGGTTTTCGACCGTAAACTTAAGTTATCAATTCGAAAACCTAGGTTTTCGGTTTGATAACTTAAGTTTTCTAGTGACAACTGTGATTTTCGGTGTTGAGAAATAGAAACTCGACTGAGGTTAGGAAAAGAGAAACTCGGGGTTATGTGGTGGATAACCTAGGTTTCGACCGTAAACTTAAGTTTTCGATTCGAAAACCATGGTTTTCTCTTTGATAACTTAAGTTTTCTGTTTGAAAACTTAGGTTTTCGATTCAGTAACTGTGAGTTTCTGATTATTTGGACATTTGGCCTTCCATACTATGGACACTGAAGGTGGTCAGATATATCAAGGCGGGCCCGATCTGTGTACCTAAGGGGGCCCTCGGTGGCCGAATGGTCTAAGGTGCTTCGCTGGTGACCGCTAGACTCACACCGCTGAACCGGCATGGGTTCGAGCCCAGCTGGTCCATGTGTGAAAGTTTGTCAGTTACTTGCCGAAGGGCGGTGTTTCTCTCCGGGTACTCCGGCTTCCTCCACCAACCAAACTGACTGTCACCATATGAGTGAAACAAACTTGAGTGTGATATTAAGCCAAATTCCCTCCCTCCTGTGTACCTAAGCTAACGACAATTATCTACAAGCAGAAGATTTAGCTCTGTACAATTCTCTGAATTCGCTATGTACACTGCAAACTCATCCCACACAGAAGAAAAAAAACAATATAAATTCTGTGTGACACAAGGCCAGTTTATGGATAGCAACTTCTGTATTGCTGGAGCTGACGTTTCGTTGGAGATAAATACAACTTTTCCAAAGCTAACGTCAGCTAAATGCTTATCAACGAAATTCTGTATGCTTGATTTGCAGGAGGCCAGGACGAATGCTACTTCGCAGGAGGATGCCAATCTTGGACAAGTATTAGCTGATACGGTGGCAGACGTAGGAAGGATGATTATTAAGATGTTGGACTGATAAAAGGCCCATTTCCACCATAGTTCAAGTTGATCCCTGGACAATGCTGTGCGGCATCCCGGATATTCGCTTAGTAATTTTGTAACCGAATAACGCCGAAGCAACACGAAGCTTTGACTTTTAGAAATCAATTAACACTTCATGTGATCAATATGTATTGAGGAATCTATTTATGAACAAAGGGAACGTGACATTTATTCAGAACCCATTGGCAGTTTACTCAGACAGCATCGTAAAAGTGTGAAACCAGCTCTTCGATCGAGTTCCAGTCGTTTCCGTACGCTAAAATTGGATTTAAACACAGTAATTTAAACTTATTTTATACTTAAATTCCATTTAAATGTCCATTTGAAACAAAATACTTTAGTACAAAATTTGAGCGTGAATTGCACAAATCCAGACTACTTATGCATCTTGCCTTTTCGGTCGATTTTTACTGGGTTTTTTTTGTTGTTTTTTTTGTTTTTTGACCAAATTTACATGAAAACTGTTTATTTCTCGAAAGTATTTATTCTAGAGACCTGAAATTGGTATGACTGTTTGAATGCACTATGTATACTCCTGATCAGTGTCCCAGAATTTCGATAATTCTAATAGTTTGTTTTTAATTCAAACTTTTAATTCAAAGTTTAACAATGTCAGTTGTTCTATTTTGCAAGGCCATTTTTCACTAAAAGTTCAAGAATAAGAACTAGACCAAAACTTATAAAACTGAGACACTGATCTCCCTTTGGAGTCGTCCTCTACCGGAAATGATGATGTCATGATAAGATGAATACTTTATTTAAAATATCCATTTCAAGAAGTAAGCTCATTTAAAAGATTATTTGTTGAAATCCAAATATCTTCACAAAGAACATGTTGACAGTGAACAAAATATATGTGGAATCCTTGAGAAATACGATATCAACAAATATATACATAGCTACGAGACATATTTGTAACTGTACAGAGACAAATTCTAGAGGGCGTGTAAAATTGTCTATAGGAAGGCTGGGTATCCTTAAAATACTCTGTGTTTTATGTAATACGAAATAAAACTGTTTCGTGCGCTGACATGCCAGGCTTTAAACCTAGCATGTGTGTTGACGAGAAAATAGCATTGTTGCTTAATTGTATTTTGGCAAGAATAAGAAAATCATTGATATACTGAACTCGATAATATTTTAAACAAGATCTCGGCTGGCAATGTAATACGTTTTTTGAATACAAGTACCTTGCGAATATATGCATCCATAAGACTGTTTACTAGTTTACGCTTCTCCATATGCTCTAAATTGTCCTTTGTGTCTATTATGAGTGAACATTGCTCCGAATCAAAGAATCCAGGACTAGCTAATTTCTACATCTGGATTCGGTCGGAATTCCTATACTTATATCATCATTCAAGCCTTAAATAAGACAATGTAAAAACATTTGGTACGTTTACACTCATCTGTGTTCAATTGCGATTCAATTTTTATTTTGCAACTATCGTTGAAAATCTAAAAATGCATATCTTCAACGTTCAGATTTTTGGGTCAAATTTCAAGAAATTAAAACTTGAATCCTGTTTAACAATGGAATTATTGCCCATTAGTCGGAGTCTTCTCGACCAGAAACGATAACCCAAAAGGACCAACCCCATGTGTTTTGTTTTGTAACGAGCATTCAACGATTGACCTCCTCCCCATTTTGCGGGGCAAAACTGATCATTATTACCTCATACTTTGTTGAACTTTAATCAGCTATATGGAGATCCTTTCGATTTTACCTAAGCCGACAGTCATCTCGAAATAGTATAAACTTTCAGAAGGCCGGGGGTTTAATATATGAACACTAAAGTCTGTCAATGTAAATTATGCGCCTACTTCGGAGCTTGTCAAATATCAACAGTTACACTGTAGCTGGGCTTTAATTTTCGTTCTTACAGCTTGTTTAACAAACCGAACTCTGCAAGGTGACTACGATTATTCCGTGATATTGATAATATATCACGCTTGAAATAACTTTGTGGTTATCTCCATATAAAATTCCATTTAGTTGTTTCGTCCACTGGGGTTGAATTGCATAGGATGATGTCACAATGTACTGGAGTTCACTCGAACAAAGGTATACGTTCATAGAGGTGTGTGCGGTTCAACATTGTGCAATTTAACTGAGCGAGGATAAAAGCAACACACCCACTGATCGTCTGTTGTACTGTATACGACCTTAATCACCTTTGTCTGCATCAATACAATATGACGTAACCCTGCACATGAAACAATTAACACGATGAAATTTTATATGAAGAGAATTAAAAAGTTATTTCAGGTGTGATATATTTTCAATATCACGAAATATCACGGTCATTTTATAGAATTCAGCTCGTTACACAAGCTGCAGAAAAGATAATTTATGCAGGGCTCAAAAGTAGAAGACTAATTAAAATGGACAGATTAGTACCCGTACAGAGGCAACATTTTGACACTCTAAATGAAAATGACCGAACAATTAACGTTACCCCAATGGTATGAGAGTCATTATTTGATCATTTGTTCGATCTAATAATTCAGTTTGTCGTGTACCCTATGACAGTGAGCGGCTAATCAATAGTGGCTAATCGGCTACAGATAATCGCCTATAATGAGCGGCTAATGGGCTATGATGCGACTTTTGCCACTGTTACCTTTATGTATTAACACTGTCTTCATAAATTGATCGGGAGAATAAAATTTTGCCTTCAGCATATATATCCAGATGACCAGTTTTACTTGTTCTTATTATTAGTTTATACCTCGATGAATGGCCAATCTTCATAATCATGTAAATGTTGTCGAAAGACCGCAAATCTGGTCGTATCGTGAGGCATCCCCACATTGTGACATCACTTGCGGCGATGACGACACTTCCAGTTCGAGGCCACTTCCAGTTCAGGTCACTTCCTGGGCGAGATCACTTCCGGTCACGTAACTGGATGGGTGGTTGTAAAAATACGATTTTCCAAAAATAAAGAAATTGCGGAAAAGAGACTTCACAGAAGAAAATTTGGAAAAACCCAGTCAATTGTGTCGATAGAGACTAAACCTGGTTCACGTGGTTCATGTGATGTGTCATCTGGAAGTGCTCGTGGTGTATACTACGACTCGGGTGGTTGTGACTGGAAATGTCGTAACGGTGCGCATGCACAGTCGATATGCGAAGCATAGTAGAGATAGACGGTATTTTATAGATGCGCGGTGTGGCGGGTGGTTGGGGGGATGCTGGTGAACGATTTAGGACCATCCTGTGTCCAAATATGTTGTACAGGGTCTCGACTTGAAGGCCTCGGCATGCATGTAGACTGTAATTGGTGTGGTTTTCACTGAAAGCGACGTCAGGATGTGCGGCCGAGAAGTACTAGAGAAAGGTGCCAATTCAAGTGCACCCTCTAGACCTCTAGGTCTACCTCTAGACCCATATACAACTAGGGGCGACGCGTGGCACGTGGAACATGGAGGTTGGGATGGAGAGCTTCTAGGTTATAATCACCATGCATATAGCCATAAAACGAGTCAGACCATACCAGGAAAGGTTGAAAATACGATGATATATCTACTAGAGGGCGGATATATATACTTTCATGGTCTAGGCCCAATGGATAACCCACTCATGGACATTTGCTTTATAGAATGTGGCACCTTATTTTTTCTGTCTCACGCTGGGTTAACTTTCGCTGAAAAAATTCTGACTACGCATGCGCGGTTCATAGGCGGATCTGGGTGGACGTTTTGGGATCGAGGTGGATCAATATTTGTCCGAATGGGTCGTGTGTCATAGTGAAGCACTCGTGGGGGAGCGTCCGACTGGATGGGTGTGTCGTGGAACTGCCGTCCACCTGCGCATGCCCAGACCATGCAGGAATTGTGTGAAAAGGGGCATTGGAATGGACGTTTTGGGGTTGAGATAGACCCAGATTGGTCCGAATGGGTCGTGGGAGGTGTCATAGTGAAGCACTCGTGGGGGAGCGTCCGACGGGATAGGTGAGTCGTGGAAAAGCCGTCCATCTGCACATGCATCGAACGGGAATTGTGGAAAAAAGATGATTGGAATGAACGAATTGGGGTCGAGATGGACCAATATTGGTCCGAATGGGCCGTGGGAGATGTCATAGTGAAGCACTCATGAGGGAGCGTGCGATTGGATTGATGAGTCGTGGAACTGCCGTCCATCTGCGCATGCGCGAAAAAGGGGCATTGGAATGGACGTTTTGGTGTGAAGATGGATCAATATTGGTCCAAATGGATCGTGCGAGGTGTCACATTGAAACACTCGTGGGAGAGCGTCCGACCGAATGGGTGAGTCGTGGAATTGCCATACATCTACGCATGCGCAAACCGAGAATTGTGGGAAAAGGGGCATTGGAATGGACGTTTCGGGGTCGAGATGGACCAATATTGGTCCGGATATTCAGGCACGCGACCATCCTGAAAAACGCTGGTTATCATGGTCAAAATTATCCCTATATAATGCTACGTAGGTACAATGGATTTACAACATGATGCGGTATTGATCCTGTGAATACCCTTACCGTCCGTCTTAATTCCGTCTTAATTCCAGATGCTATAGAATGTAGTGAACAGGGCGTGATGGGTCTGTCTAGTCTGGCAGAGTTACCTTCACCTGGTGTACCCTATGCTCTACGGGCTATAGGGTACAGAATGTACCACCAGGTACGTGCGCATGCGAATGACGCCGTCGCTTCTGAAGTCAATGAAGTCAATTCCGACGATGGATGGAAAGCTAAGAGCCATAACGTCATAGCCGTACATATTCAGAGGTCTGAGTCACACATAGTTGCACAATCCACACTCACATTCTACTCCTCCATGACAGTAATGACCGTATTCAGGCACAGCCGTGTGGGCCCTAATACTCATTCGCACAACAGTCTCACATAGGTGTACGTCCTTACCTACACACATACCAGCGGGGATTCTACGCACACATAGCTTTTCGAGATTTATTCACAGATAGTACATACCATTCTCATCCGTATCTCTGCAAACATTACAGGTATATAACTGCAAACAGATAGCGGTACATACCTTTCTCACACAGCAGTAGGCCGACACACATTCAGCATACTTAACTCTACAGATCTTACTCACCATAGCTTCACGGACACATATGGTATATACCACTACATAGCTGAACTGACCTTCTATAGTGTCACTAAGCAGCACTCTAGTGTCATAGAGCGTCATTGTGATGTTATATGACACCAGTGTTATAGAGCGGCACTGTAGTGCTTTATAGCGTCTGTGTTGTGCTATAGAGCAGCAGTGTGGTCTTAGAGAATACCAATGTAGTTAAAACAGAGCACCAGAGCAGTCTATTGGGAGTGAGTTTCGCATACGGAGTGTCAAGCATAGACAAGTTCAAATGACGGTGATCAGTCAACACCAACACCACTCACACCGATCATTCAACGACCGAGGATTCGTCTGATACATGGGCAAAAACATACGAGAATTGTAAACACACCCAACGCGGCTCCCCAAGGTTGGGTGTGATGTAATGTATCCAGGGGGAGGTAAATCAACCAGACTATACAGACCCATCATGGCCTGCCCCTGCTGGCGTGGGTTCGAAACCCACTCCTGGCACACACCATTTTACTGATCACTATAACTAAATTCAACGCCCAGTACCCTACAGGGAAGATAACCTATCCAGACCGACATATGGTGTATCCACACCCCGGTAGTGTACAGAGGTGATGGTAGCCGCCTAGTCCCACGTCCGTACCTAATCCAGCCGTATTTGCGATTTTTCTACTGCCAGTGACGTCATTTCAACCAATACTATTCTCGCCCCACACTCCACAGGCGTGTTCAACGGCTAGATACCGCGTCACACCTGTGGGCTAATGTATAAGGGCGTACTTTTCATCCATGCGAGTCTGCATGTGCCCGTATCTGCGCTTTTTATATTACTCTCGAGTACTCATGTGCAACATGACCTCAAAGTCACACCATGGTCAGGGTACTGTATTACTTTACACAACAAAAACTTTACATAGAATTCCCCACATTGGGTCCTGGACTGCCAGAAGACGCTTAGCGGTGCCCGAGAGCGAATTGAAGGCCATTTAACACGAATAAGCCCTCGGCTTGGGGGTAGTTGAATTGTGAGTGCTAAAAATAGATCACCAGCTAGCGTGCTATAAAATGGGAGGCCGTTTCAGCAGTCACTCTGTCAACCACCAAGATGTTCTGCACGACGTCGCAGCCACGTTTGAAGGTAGACGAGACCATAGCTCCAGTATCAAGACAGCGGGGAACTCCCACCCATCGCACGAGTGTGGATGATGATGCCGACCTAGTTCAACAGTCAGATTCCGACGACATGACATTGGGCCAGGTTTTGTGCGACTTGAAGGGCAAAGTACACTTCTTGGACGACCCAATAAATGCTTCCAGCGATCTATTATAGTATGTCATTTGTGTACGCTACAAGATCGGTCAGAGATGAAACTCAGTTTGCTAACTAATACATACAAAAACAAACAAAGCAGTTTGTGATAATGTCATTTATTATAAATGACAGAGCAGGTCAAAGAAATAATGACCGGCGAGTAATGGGGGCATATACCAATGAAATAATCCAATAAAGTGTCGAGATCAAGACATGCTCCCAAAGAGAGAAATTTAGAATAAAGTTTGTATCCAGCAAAGGTGGGGGCAGAAAATTGGTCGAAAAAGGGAAGTAACAAAAAAGTCTGGGTGGGTGGAGAAGGTTTTGCCAGTACCAAGAATGGTGAATATCCTTTGCTTCTTCTCAGTGTGGCATCCGGCATCTAAAGGGCTGAACGTATGCTGATGCAATCGATTGTTGCTATGGGTACCTCGAACAAGGGTGTCTAGGTGCACCAGAACAAGGTTAGGGGCAGATAACTCTAGTTCTAGATACACAATATTATTATCTGACAATAATTTTCATTTGTGTACGCTACAAGATCGGTCAGAGATGAAGCTCAGTTTGCTAACTAATACATACAAAAACAAACACAGCAGCTTGTGATAATGTCATTTATTATAAATGACAGAGCAGGTCAAAGAAATAACGACCGACGAGTAATGGGGGCATATACCAATGAAATAATCCAATAAAGTGTCGAGATCAAGACATGCCCCCAAAGAGAGAAAGTATGAATAAAGTTTGTACCCAGCAAAGGTGGGGGCAGAAAAGGGTCACAACGGATAACAGTGTGAAGTTATCACGCCCCACCCGAAATCTCTGACCAATATTTCACAGATAAAAGTGCTGTAGGGGAAAAAGGGATATCGATAAGTAAACATACATGTTCAGGCGAAGAACCGGGAACAGTCTTTGCTGAACTCCTGTGGAACAACTACTGAAACAGCAACAAAACCACATGAAGATAAAGCAATCACTAGTATGTACCCAGAGATCGAGCAAGTTGGTAAATTTTGGTAGCCTAAGGAAAAGAAGAGATAATGACAATCAATGAGAAACATTAAGAACAAGAACACGGAATCAATATCACACCAATGAAGTCGTATTTTACAAAATGAGTAGATATGTAAGCAGCCACTACTGTCCTTCCATCTCTACAATATGTAGCCATGGACATTCAAGCTATATAACATATGCAGTATGTAGCATTAATTGGCGATGTACAATTAGGTAAGGGACACGAGAACAGGCAGTGCTGATATCTCTTCTGTATCCATTACCCTTTTTTAAATCACAATCAGGCAAACCTGATTACGGCACACAGGTTAGCAAGAGCAGGCAATGCTGGACTCATGAAAAAAAATATATATCACATATGTGGGGAGAAAACACATGAACATCTAGGTCGCAGGTTATAATTTCTGTAAAAACCGGACACTTAGTTGAGTCAGATAAATTCTTAGAATATATAAATTCTGATATAATGTCTCAAAGCATCAGACTTCCAACGCCCCAATTGTTCACAACTGCTTCAGGGAACCCCCTGTGACACAGCTGTCGTTGCTGCCTCAATCCTAAAGCTGTGGCTTTTGTATAAGTGAGGATCTAATCCAACAAATATCAATACAGATTTGAAGATTTTGTAAAGTATGCATAGGAGACCGGTGTATGGTCACTGAACTGAAAAAGAGGCCCCGAGGCATATCGAGAGAAATTCAAATAATGCTGAAGAGCCCTCACTGGACATAATGTTGGGTCCCGATACAGTGGAATACGTATGGTCACAGAGTGCATGTCACTGTGTTTGAAATGTTTTAGAATAAGCGTTAGGCCGATAACATGAGTGGAGTTGATCTGAAAGTCATGGTCTTTAACCTATAGGACATGTTCGATTTTGTTAGTTTGAGATACCGTGAATTCCCCAACGCGGAGGGAAGTATGAAAAGCAAACAAAACCATGGCTTTGAACATGGATTTCTGAAAATATGCAGGCAATACCTTATCCACTGAACTTACCATTTTTTTTTTTAAGAATTGGCAAAGTAATGGGCATCCGAATATCCTGTGCAGATTTAAGATTTTGTACACCCTTCAGAACTTTACAAAGGAGAAAGTTATTGGTGACATCCCCCAAACCCTCTAGTTTGTGGACAAAATTAATAGCAGATATGTACGAGTGAATGATGGAAGAACTGAGATTTCAAGTGAAAAGGAAAGCAACATAATTTGCCAGCACTATTGGAGTGGCTGGGAAAACTTCAAGACCTGGGTAATTTTGTTGTGGAAGGATAATAAATGGATAAGTATGCGGCAGTAGGAGAGGATTGTGCTGTTAGAAATCGAAGAACGAAGAAAATATGTTACTAGAGGTTGTAAATCTGTGCAGGAATTTCCACTGGGTTGTTGGACAGCCAAGGTGCTAGAGATTTCGCCTCGTGGAAACGGAAACGAGACAGGTGATCGGCTAAGACATTATGCCTACCCGAAATATGCTTTGAACGAAAATACACGTTATGGCGAAGAGAGGCTAATACTAGTCGTCCAACAAGCTTCATTATGACTTTGACTTGGATGATGATTGATTGATAATATCCACCAGGGCCGCTTTATCAATCATGAAAATGATCCCGTGGTTCGCCAGTTTTTCGCCCCAATTCTCTAAAGCTAAGACAATGGGAAAAAGCTCTTTGGCTGTTATATGCAAATCCTTAGTATCAGATCACCAGCAAACCATGAACTACCAAGGATGGCGGAAAACCCTCCATGCACAGATGCTGCATCAGTATAGAGGCGGATTGTGTCCGAAGAAAGCCAGTCCGAAAACAGAAAACATAGTTTTCCATTAAACTCAGATTAAAATTGAGGCGAACATGGTAGTGAGGTTTTGACACTCCAATGGTCAAATCTTGGAGACGCCGCAAAAACCCCCCCCCCCCCCCACCCCCGCCCCAGGTACAACTACTGAGCAACAGAAATTTAGGTAGCCCAACATGGATTAGAACTCTCAAAGCGCGATTTTCTGCTTGCGGCGATATTTGTTTAACATCTCACGAGCCTTGACTAGCTTATCTTGGGGCAAAAGTCTAGTTCTATGCCAAATATGGAAATAACTTTCTGAGATCTTACGCTTTTTGAATGTTTGATTGGAATTCCCAGGTATTGACAAAGGGATATAAAATTGCCGAGATCCTGGCTGCACTTGTTGGAGTTAGGATGTGCTACAAAGAAAAAATCGTCAATCAGGTGGGACATATCAGACACTTTTAAATGGTGAGACATAATCGACTGAAACCAACAGCTTAGGGACTCAAAAATTTTGCGGGAAGATGCTGCTCCCATGGGAAGGCAACAGTCATAATAAAAGTGATCTTACCATGTGAAACCCAAGAATTTTTGTTCCTCAGGACGAATGTGTATCAAACGAAAAGCATCCTCATTGTCTGCTTTAGACATAAGGCAATGGCGGCCATGTTTCTGAACTAGAGTGATGGCTGTTCAATGGTATCGTAACTGACTTTGGTAAGATGTTTTGGTATAGTCGAGTTAATTGACGAAATGTCATCTGGATATGATATTAGGCGATATTTACCTACTTCCTTTTTGGGAACTATACCTAAAGGTGAACAAATCAGGTCTGAAAAGAGAGGAGAAGAAAACGAGCCAGCTATGCGTCCAAGCTTCAATTCAACACTTAATTTTTCTGAGACTAATTTAAGATGTTGGCAGATGGACGAATGGTTTCTTGGAACAGTGGACCTGTGATGATTTGTCACGCCCAGGCTAAATACAAAAGTGAAACCATCAATAAAGAATCTGGGTAATGTAGTGTCATAAGATCGAATGAGTGGAGAAAGTCGATTGACACAGAAAGGTGTAGGAAGTGCCTGAGCACTACACATTTCCCCCCACATTTTGAGCATTCGTGTTTGAATGGACAGTTAGATTGGGTGCATTTTCCAGATTTGCAGAAACCCCAACAGTAACCATGTGGGAAAGAGGTGGCTTTCCGATTGGAACGAAAGGGCAACAGGGCCGTGGATTGGGTGGTTGAACGAATGGAGGACAGAAAGGAAGAATTGGAGATGTAGGGGTTACTTTTGATAGAGGATAGACTCCATAGTTCATCATGTACATTTCCACACTCCAATGGCTCCAGGGCTCGCAGTTTTCTAAAGTTCTCATCATAGAATTTGGCAGAGGTAAACCCGAACTGCTCATTCAAGAGCCGCATGCTGTTGCCATACTTGATGAGACCAGCAATTTGCTCAGGGAAGTTTGAGAAATAAATAGTCATGAAAATATCATATGAATGTAACCACAGAGACATATGACTGATGAAGTATTTCTTGTTTTGGGAAGCTACACTCACCCGAGGGCCACTGGCGGTAAGTTTTATGAAAGTATGATCGTCGCGGGGGTTAATCAGCGTCCCAAAATCAACATCCGATTCTTTTCACCCACATTGAAACCTAAAGGAAAGCTAGAAGATATCAAATTGAGTTTGAACCTGTCCTCGTCATTCTCATTGTCTCCAAAGTCCAGAGAGGTGGTCTTACCCAGTATCTGTCTGGCCAGTCCTTTACCCACAGAAGCTGACACAGATGGCCCCTCGGTACATGTAGCATCAGCTCCCTCGGCATGGTCAGGTATTGGAGATGGAGAAGATGGCATACCCTCACCAGCATGGTTGACATATGTATATGTCTCAGTGGGATTATCCTCCTTCCTGGCATCCAGGATTTTCATGACTTCCAAGGCCACCTCCGATGCAGAAGAACATCTATGAGGAGCATCCTTGACATTGCCTCTTGCCTTTTTGGATGCAGGGACACTAGGCAGTGAAGAGGCCATCGGGCGTGATGAGACAGACCGCTTACGAGATGGTCTTGGCATTATGTGGAGCTGGAATAACAAAATTGCAAACGAGGAAGAAGAAAATATATATTTTACGTTTATACGTCATTGTTAAAAACATGGCACACTTTGATATGTGGCACTCTCCCATATGTGGGTGAAAAAAATCAATGCAACACTCTCCATATGTGCATCAATAAGATCATATGGCACACTCTCCATATGTGGTTTGTTAAGATGTGGCTCACTTCCACATGTAAATAAATGTAACATATGGCACACTCTCTATATGTGTATCAACAAAAACATAAGGCACACTTCCATATGTAAATATAATCGCATCATGGGGATTGCAAAAAACATGTGGCACACTTCCACATGTAAATCAATGCAACATATGGCACACTCTCCACATGTGCATCAACAAAAACATATGGCACACTTCCATATGTAAATACAATCACATCTTATGGCACACCCCGATATGGGGATTGTTAAAAACATGTGGCACACTTCCACATGTAAATCAATGCAACATATGGCACACTCTCCACATGTGCATCAACAAAAACATATGGCACACTTCCATATGTAAATACAATCACATCTTATGGCACACCCCGATATGGGGATTGTTAAAAACATGTGGCACACTTCCACATGTAAATCAATGCAACATATGGCTCTCTCTCCATATGTGCATCGATAAAACATATGGCACACTGTCCATATGTGCATCATAAAAACATATGGCACATTCCCATATGTTAAAATATATGGCACTCTTCCATATGTAATACAGTCAAAAGAGATGACACACTTGCCATATGTAATAAGGAAAACATATATGGTGGACTTCCAGAGTGAGTGAATTATAATCAGTTAAGGCAATTAAAATGTATGGCACTCCAACATGTAAACAAAATATAGGACTCAATGAAAACTATATGTCATGTAACTCATGATTAGGAAAATACACCCTTTCTCTTGAAATGCCCAATGGCAGCTTTGGCAACATGATTAAGATGGATCCCGTCTGAGGCAAGCAGGGATTCTGCATCTTCCCAGAAACCCTTATGATGCTATAAGGCTAGTTGAGTCGAACCCGCTTGGCGTATCATCTGTTCTAGCTCGCGATTAACAACAACGACGTTTGGAAGGCAGGTTTTCAGAGAAACAATTCACCAATAATCACAAACGACACGTCGTGAGCATGTATTAGAAAGTGAGCGAATAGGTCGGTTGCAAGATTTTATGGATTATATAATGGGTGCGTGAGACCATTGTCACCTAGTTGAATGAAAACATCCCCTGGGTTGTTGTCACGGGTCCTATGGTAAACAAAGTCGAACAACAATGTTTAAAATATAAACAGGTTTAATACATGATACAACCAGACCAACCGAGAGTATAAATACATCAATACATCATGCAGACAGTTCCCACACCGAAGACAGTCCACAAAATTCACATATAGTCCTACAAGTTCATCGTTTTCACCCGACGCATCAAATATCAGTTTAGCCCGATCTCACCAAATCATGCCAGTACCGTACGCGTATATCGCCGCGTCCGACCGAATCCGTTAACACATCATCCACGCTGTTGAGAAACTCCAGTCCCCGAACTTGGTCCGCTCAGTTTTTGCCAAGACAGCAAATGCGTTGTTCTTGGATTCGTCGCTACGCCTGTATACGGCACCTCATAAAACCGGCTGATGGCTGGACTTCGACATCATAGCTTTCTTTCCAGTCTCCAACCGTTCTGAACAACTGGTATCAGGGCGACTGTCTAATCAGTTAATATAGCAGAAGATTATTTACATACAGTTAGTGCCACTACAAATCACAATAGGGCATCGTGCACGCTCAAGATGAGAGTACCTAACACGCAGGAATTGCATTTACCTGGGTGCTACACCAAATTATACACAAACACCATCCAATATCGTCTTACACAAAAGCCCCACACCAATATTTGTGCAATACTTCCAACACCCCGATGACGAGCCAACCACCAACCCGGTGTATACTAATATTGCATTTAGGATGAACAAGAATACAAGTCTGACTACACTCTAAATAGTTTGTTTACATCCTAAACACTAGGCATTACACACATTACCAAAAACACTTTAAAGGGGAATGTTATCGCCGGACCTATGTAAACGTTAATATATACCTTGATACTATAAGAAATCGACTATATAGTTTCCCCCCCGATCTCCGAACTTCAAAACGGTAAATTTGGCGATTTAAACGCGTTCCTACCACGAGCCTGTCAAAGCGGTGACCTTTGACCCATGACGTCACAGAGTGAACCAGTCCGCCATAGCATTAGCATTAGCATACGTAAACAAGTAAAATCTGCTCCAATATTTTTCGATTTTTCGACTGTATTCTCGTACTTTGGAGGCATCATACCTCGTCGGTGTGTTGTTGGGGGGTGTAGCAACACGAATGGAGATGGATTCAAGTTGCACTCGTGGCCAAACGGGGAAAAAATCGGGGAGAAATTCGACGAAATTTGTGCAAAACACGTGGGGAAAGCCAACGAAATGGTCTCGCTTTTATTTCGCTCACTAGACTGACGACAGCTATGCAACAACAGAGATGGCAAGAATGTGTGGATATTCCCCTATATTGAAAGAAGCTATTTCCAAGATCAAGACAAATAAACCTTTATCAGAAAGAGAAAATAGACAACCCCTCAGTCTGCCGGAGTGCGTGAGTTATACAGGGACGACCGACCTCGTGGACTCGGCAAGCGACAAACCGTTCCCGCAGACAAGCACTGTAAATCTCCCTGGATGTTTGGGCCCACACCGCTTCCATCGTCTCCTCTACCGAAGATTTAATCTTCCACTCTTGAAATTTTGCATCAGTCCCACGGAGTGATCGAACAGCCAATCCTGAATCCTACATCATATGCCCCGTCTTACAGCTATTAACTGAACTATAATAATCAATGTACTTTTAATCAACTTATTCCCGTATATATAGGAAATTCACTTCTGGCACCAGCTTATCCTGATTATTTGGTGTCTTTTTGTATCTCCATGTGAGCACATACATTCTATTTTTTTTGATACAATAAATTGAAATTGATCACCCGGAAGAGTAACTGAAACTAACAGAAAGGTGTGAAGCAAACATTTTTTTATGTGAGGGTGTCCAAGAGGGAGAGTGAGAGAATTAAGGTTTAACGTCGCGCGTTCAGCAATAGGGTGTCCAAAAGAAATAAACTGGGCTTCTCCACAGGTGAGTTAGTTATTGTTTCAACATCAAATAGCTTCCTTTGGAATTTAAACTTTATTTTCATTTGAGAGAACTTATCCACAAGTATGGATTAGCTCTCGTTTTAACATCAAATCGCTAACAATAATTGACAAACACATAATAAAATTAAGCACGTAAGCAATGTAAATATGCCGGCCTGCCACGGTATAACAATCTGTATAAGAATTGAAAAATAATGAACCATACAATGTCAATAAACACACACATATAAAAATAAAGGCGTAAATAACTACATATTATGCTCTTACAATAACAAATTATCTGTAGATTTTAAATGAATATATATATTATAGTGACATCCACAATAAGCCAAGCCGGCCTAGTTTCCTGTTTGCTATATTATTTAGAAATTTTTTTAGCACGGAAGAGTAAATTTACGATCCTGTGCATTATAATAACTGATTTATGCCTAAAAAAATGCCAGATAAAAGCAGAAATGTATAAATATTATTGTAAGATCCACAGATAGTTGTAATTTCGTGTATAAAGCATGTAATCAGTGTATTTAAACCGGCCTGCCACAGCCGGACACGGCCTGCCACAGGCTTGAAACAGGCCTGACATCAGGACGACCCAGTTTGACCCGAATGTAGGTCATTTCCCCCTGTCATGTTCCCCCCTGTCCCATTCCCCCCCTGTCATTTCCCCCCCCTGTCATGTTCCCCCCCTGGACATATTCCCCCCCTGTCATATTCCCCCCCTTATATTTACTTGTCCATATAGCTGTTGTGGGTTAAATATTTAGGTAATTTTTTCTTCCAGTAAAATAATGCCAATTTTTATTTATCATAAACTGTTACAGGAAAGACAAATGTTTTTTTTTTTTTAATGTAAATCCATCAATAAGTTATTTGATCTTTTCCAGCGCTAAGTATATAAATAAATAAATGAATAAATAAAGAAATAAGGTAGATAGATTAAGCTTCTTAAATTATTATATATTTATTATCCTCCTATTGATTGGAGATTAACTGGTACCGTTGAGTTTATGATTAGAATCTTACATTTTGACTTATCTGAAGATTAAGGGATTACCTGCTCACACAGAAGATGGTTTAATCTCAAAATTCTAATCATAAACTCACCCGTACCAGTTAATCTCCAATCAATAGGAGGCTAATTATTTATTTATTTATTATCCATACTTAGCGCTGGAAAAGATCAAATAATTTATTGATGGAATTACATTAAAAAAAACAACATTTGTCTTTCCTGTAACAGTTTATGATAAATAAAAATTGGCATTATTTTACTGGAAGAAAAAATTACCTAAATATTTAACCCACAACAGCTATATGGACAAGTAAATATAAGGGGGGGAATATGACAGGGGGGGAATATGTCCAGGGGGGGAATATGACATGGGGGAAACTGACAGGGGGGGAATGGGACAGGGGGGGAACATGACAGGGGGGGAACATGACTGTACTCCGTTTGACCCCAGATTCGCTTGTACATATGGCTCAAATCTATATGACTCGATAGATTCTCCTTCTCCTTTAGTTTCATGATCGCTTACTGCCTCTACATTCTATTCAGTTCCAAGACCTGTATAATCTCCAACGTCACAGTCTTCAACGTGGTTAACGCTGAAATCGGAATCTGTGTTAGAGCTTGTACCGCTGTCTGTGTTATCCGCCATGTTTGACTCTGGCCGCTTCACTGTGTGACGTCACAGGGTAATCGCCGGGCGGATTTACTGGGGGTAAAAATCAGGCAGTTTGGAGCCGTATTTCAGGATATTGCATCATCGCTAAAATTTTGAAAATAATTCTAAAAAATAAAGCAGGCCACAGGGAACTGCTTTTTATTGGTTTTAGCCTTTCAAAAATTGTGATAACATTCCGCTTTAAGAAACTTAAACAAATTATGGCAACTCCTGACACTCCTCCATCCCTAAGAAAACTTTCATCCTCGCGGCAACAACTTTCTACTCGCGTACGCTACGGAAAAATGTTCACCTTCGTATTCTTGAAGAAGAATCGCCCCTAATCCGACATCTGACGCGTCAGTTTGCAATACAAAGACCTTCTCAAGGTCTGTTAATGTCAAAATGGGAAAAGCAGAAAGACTTTTCTTTAAGGCAAGAAATGCATTCTCTTGACTCGCACCCCAATTAAAACTGTTTGGAAGACCTTTAAAGGTAAGATCCTTGCCTTCACCAATCACATAACCTAGACAATCCAATCTTCTAAATCCAAATAAGCACTTAGTTGAGCGCGCAACGATATTAGCTTCGCGCAAGCGCACTAATACTTTACTCACATCCTCAAGATGGCTTCCCCGCTGAAAGCAAGAATATCATCTATGTAATTCATGACAGATTTCAAGCCTCTCAAAAGTTTTCTTCTCATCCTGCTAAATGAGGTTGGAGCTGTGATCAAACCAAACTGCATTGTTTTAAAGTGGAAGAGCCCTTCCGGTGTAACAAAAGCGGTTTTCTCCTTCGCATTTTGCCAGATGAATTTTATTAAAGCAACAACTATTGGATAATTTGGCAAAACATTACCTCAGGGTTTGGTATCGGTTCGCAGTCAAAGGCAGTGACACGGTTTAACTTCCGGTAATCAACGCAAAACCTATTGCTGCCATCCTTTTTTTTAACTAAGACAACGGGGGAGGCATACGGAGAATCAGATGGTTCTACAATGTCCATTTCCAACATTTATTCGATTACTTTTTGGATAGTTTTACGCATCGCAACTGGAAGCGGATAAGGACTAGAACGAATCGATTCATCGCTCAAAAGTTTGATATCGTGTTCAGTTTTGTTCGCCTTGGAACTTCAGTAAGAACATCAGAAAACTCATTAAATAAAGCTTGCATTTGCATACGTTCAGGGTGAGACAAAACATCAGACAATTTTGCGTCTTTCACAGTTTCCTTTGCGAAGGATGGCATTTCGGCAACTTCTGGAGTACAAATTTCTTGGACTTCGTCATCCTCAATAACAGCGACGCATGCACAGTTCAGATAACCCAATCCGTTGTCAAAAAACAGCGTTACTAACTTCTGCTCGTTCTTCATATTTCTTGAGAAGATCAGCGTGAAAAGTTTTCCCCTTACCTTCAAATTCAGATGATAATCGCAGTTTTCAACTTTCTCAATGATAGTATACGGATCCCGCCATTGCATGAGTAACTCGTTATGGTCTGTCGACAACATTATCAAAACCTTGTCTCCAACTATGAACTTACGATCACGTGCTCTTCGATCATAATACTTCTTATATCGTTTCTGAGATTTGCGTAACTCCTGTGTGGCTAATTTACACGTTTCTTGTAGACGATTTCTCAAATCTATGACGTATTGATACGTAGTTTTGACCTCTGAACTTTCAATATCATGTGTCCATAATTCTTTGAGTACGGCCATAGGACATCTTACCGATCGACTGAAGAGCAACTCAAGGGGAGAGAATCCAAGAATTTCCTGAGGAACCTCGCGATACGCAAAGAGAAGTGGGCCAACGTAACTGTCCCAATCTTTCGGTCGTTCAGCTGACAACTTGCGCAACATACTTTTCAAACGTACCATTGAAACGTTCGACGAGTCCATTACAAGCAGGGTGATAAGGCGTGGTGGTTAATTGTTTTATAGACCACAATAGGCTAATGGATTTCTTTAGATCAGACGTAAACTGTGAACCCATATCGGTCAAAATTTCGCGTGGAACCCCAACACGTGTGACTATATTAACCAGCGCCTGGGCAACGCGTTCGGTTTCAGTACCTTTTAAAGGCCAGGCTTCGGGGTAACAGGTAGCGTAATCAACTAACGTAAGTAGGTATTTATGTCCGCTATCGGAAGCAGGCTTATGGCAAATCCTGACAGTTGTATGAAGAAAGTACGGCGAGATTGCTCAGAATTGTCCGCCTGCCGGGTCGAAGCTTCGCCTCAGGCAGGCCGTAAAACTGCACTTGAATGTTCGTGCTATCAAATCCTAGATTCAATGAATCAGGATACGAGGATGAAAATTTCTCAAGCCGACTGATGAAGGAGTGACCCATTACCAACACATTTGATACTATAATGACGCGTGAAAATGATGTATACAAACTATTTTTCCAGTACCAAGAATGGTGAATATCCTTCTTGTCAGTATGCCATCCAGCATCTAAAAGGCTGAGCGTATGCTGATGCAATCGATTGTTGCTATGGGTACCTCGTGCAAGGGTGTCCAGGTGCATCAGAACAAGGTTAGGGGCAGATACCTCTAGTTGTACATACACAAATATTATTATTTTACAATAATTTTCATTGATCTTGATATATTATTGTCGGAAGCAGCTACATTGACTAGCGCGGCGCGTAACCCTTTTGCCTAGGTATCGGCGTACGCTATTCGAAGTGCAACAACGTCTGCTGTCACGGTGATTAAAAGAGCCCTTTCAGTCTCCCAAATTTGACATCATGTTTAAAAATACATAACCCATTGAACTCTACCCTCAAAGTGAAAATAGAGTCAAAATAACAAAGGAATTTGACTTGCGACTGGCTGAAAGCTGCTTCGGAGCAGGCGTAGATTTACGTTCAATTTTGACGACCAGTCAGTTAGTAAGACGGGTGCATATTTTTACGACCACTATATGCCAGAGGCAGATTACGAATCTTCGTAAGACGGGCCCAGGGTGTGCCAGATGCCGTCGGTACGTCAGATTCACTGGACTGGCTTCTTAACCAGTCTGTATTTGGCAGGATTTCATGAATATATTTGGTCAGAAAGGTTATATCATTTTGGACATGAACCAGGTTCTTCTACGGCTTGACGTTGTCCCACTGCAGTTATTACATTTATTACGGTCCTTACAACAGCGTTAGCATTCAACATTAGCATATTAGCTTTAGAATGACAAAGGAATGTTCAGTCCATCGCACTAAAGAATTTGTTCGGCTATATACTGCTCTTGTCCATTACTACGGTTCTTAATCGAGCGTGGTCTTTCAACAGAAGCCGTTGTCTTTTGTTGTCGAAAGTTTAGTCCCATACAAGGGAAGTTCATTTCCACTGCATTCGTCCATGGAGTTGGCCAGACAATGAAACACTTAAATCAGCCATCATGCCAGACCACAGCATGCACCGCGACATCAAATTTAACCCAGCTGCCTTTTCAAAGACTGAGTGTATGACGGTATGATTGTTGTGTGTCAAGCCGCAATCAGAGGGCACAAAAGTAAATTTACTGGAAGTTTAGTGCTGTTAATTGTGGCGTTTTAAAGCATTCTGTTGTCCGTTGAAATACATTGCAATGTGAAAGGGAACGGAGCAATACTGGACGAAGTCTTTGCTGCCATGAAATGAACATTTGACGATGTGTCTAAAGTCAACTGATATCGTTGAAAGTCCAAACTTAACTACGAGCCGTAATATTGCGAATGTATTGTGTTACATGCAATACCGTAGACCAATAAATCGGTTGTTCCTCCTTCCAAACCAAAATCACCAGTCATATAAAAATTTTGCGTCGTTTACTAACCAATTAGTAGAGCGACCCCAACAGATCATGGAAAATGTCAAAAATGATCATTCTTTACAGTTTAAAACAATTGCAACCAATATTCTTTTATTCCCAATATAAAAACAATTTATCACTACACAGAAAATACCGAAAAACCAATGTCCCATGGCCTAACTATACTATGAAATTGAATTGTGTTTATTAATGTTATGGAATGAGTAAAACTTTCCAATATTCCCTCTGATAAAATATATTATATATGCCATTGATATATTTAATATGGAATGAGCTATCCTCCTCATAACAAACTAAATGTGTTTCGAGAAACTGTAGGATATATTCATCTGAGTCGCCAGAAATGTTTCGATGAAGCCATGATCAGGCGATGTAGAATCGATACCACATTAACTCACGCACATTCACTAGAAAAGGTACCAGCCCCAAGGTGTATTCCATGCCACGAAGATCTCACAGTGAAACATATTCTGATCGACTGTATATATTTTAAGATTGTAAGATATTCTTTTTATCAAGCAGCTACTTGAAGGCTGTATTTTAGGTTATTTGAAAGAAATCTGTTGTTGCATAAGTTTTAATGTATGTGCATGTCCTTTGGTGTGTTGTGTTGATTACTTCTGGATTGCTGGGTTGAATATACGGCTGAAATATTGCTGAACGCGACAGTAAACCTTAATTCTCTCTCTCACTCTCTCTCGTTATCCTCCTCATTACATGAGCAATATACAAGAAATCTCTTCTATTTTGCACATTTCCAAGGGAAGGATGAGCCGAGATGCAGTGCATATAACCAGACATTGCATTTACATGATATCAGAAACGAAAGCAGTTAATGTCATTGGCGATGCTAGTCAACAAGGGCTGATCGAACAGTTGTTCATTGCAATTTTTCATATGGCGAGGAGGCCAGACAAGGAATTGGAATCTATAATACAACGCTTTTCTGTCCGGATCGCTATATAACACCACGCCAACTGTAATCTCCATACGATAAACACGGTCTGTCTCCACATTTTGGAGAAGGGGATGACTGCAGCCCCGCAGCCGGTGCGTCTGGCAGTAGCGGTGCGTCTCCCAGTAGTGCGTCGCCCAGTAATCAAGGGACACAACTCTGCACAGTACTTTTCGCCTCGAACATATGCCAGAAGGTATATTCATGGTATTAAATTGCTTATTTAAACTGCGACAATAATATTTACAGCCAGACGCACCGGCTGCAAGCTGCAGTCATCCCTTATTCACATTTTGTGTAACCTGCAGATTTCAAAGCCCATAAAGGGAAGAATTTAATGGTTGTTGTGTTGTACTACCCACAATCTCGTATGGTGTTCTACTTGGGCCAAGCTCGCGGCGCGTGGCGACTTTTAGAAACTCGCCACTCGCCACGCGCCGTGGACCTCTCCGGCGCGCGGTGACTGGCGACTTTCTCCTATCTCTTAACCTGTAAAAACTCGTCAGTCGCCGACTTTTGACTTCTGGAATTCTCAGGACTTTTTCTCAAGTGCTCGGGAAGCACCAATTATCGGAATATTTTGTTATTTCACTGTCAGTCGCCATTTTGTGAGTTTGCTGTGAGGAAAAGTTTTGTATTTTCAGAATGTTTCGAGTATTATTATTACGATAATTGATGCTCCCCGAGCATGCACATTTGAGAAAAAGTCCTTAGAATTCCGTGGTTCGTCCGGCGAGTGGTGCGCGGCGAGTTTTTCCTGGTTTGCGAGCTTGGCCCAAATAGGTCTGTGTAACCTTGCACAATTCAATTTTCGTTTTTTATCCCTCGGCCATTGTAGCCTCGGGGTATTGTCGTCGCCATGTACGTC
>JAVTVY010002477.1:0-33173 GCA_036873755.1 Hanleya hanleyi
ACTAAATCCTTGAAATTTGTTTGGATTTCCAAATATTTGAAAGCCTTTTTGATTTGTAAATATCAACGGCTGAACCGAATGTTTTGAGATTTGGCATACTCGATACTTGTACCAAGACATTGCCAAAGTACTAATGTTAATCTTCAAATCAGTTAGATGAGATATAAGGTTTTGGTAAGATTTGAGTAAGAGCGGCACAGTGTTTGCTGATATAGTTTACTATACTTTTTTATATTTTTTTTAAATTTCTGGTCATTCCTATTCACTGATACTCGGTGCTGTACTATACAGTTGTTCGTTATCAAAGCTGTGTCCAGTTCACCCACGGAGAAAAATAGTATGAATTGACTCCGTTAGCTACCCATTATTCTGGCATTGCTCGAGGCGTGATAAGACGATATTGTAACGCTAAATTGTCATATCCAAGATGAAAATCGACGCCAAACTTTACACAATGAGGCATGTACTTGTTTCGGCGAATTTGTATCTCTTACCCAGAATAGCAATGGAAGAGTCAATTTTGAACATAGAACACCGAGTATCAGTGAATTGAGTTGAAGCGGCGTATTTACAGGACAGTCGTAAGTTGTACAGACTCGCTATATTGAAGAAGCGTATTTTAAGTCCGCACCGTTGTAGACACTGTTAATGTCCAAACGCCCGTTAATGTCCAAATTGGACATTAACACGCAGCGAGTGCGTGTTAATGTCCTAAGTTTGGACATTAACCGCCTCTTATTGTCCTAGGGCAAATTCGGACATTAGCGGTCGACCTGCAACTGATTTTTTTTCAATATGTACAAGTTGCGTCTTAATGTCCTAACGGTCCATAGTCCGTAGTTCGTTTTTTTACTAATTCAATATCTTGTGGTCATATCGATTCCTCGCAGTGTAAGATGGATATATGAACATGGGCTGTAGTCTCACAAAGCGATTTCCTCCTGTCTTGGTGTTTTTTAAATGTTTTCTTGTGTTCATTAACAATCCATACTCCGTAGTCCGTAGTTCGTTTTTTCACTAATTCAATATCTGTGGTCATATCGATTCCTCGTAGTGCAATGCTGCATACGTACTTTCAGTTTCTTCAAAACGACGCGCGATCAGCACATTTCTTGTAGGCGCGCGCTAAATGGTCTCAATGAAATTTTGGAACAGAGGCGGGACTGTTTTAGGACAATAACAGTCGAAGTGATACATATCGACCGCTAATGTCCAAAGTTTGGACGATAACATTCATGCTGGCGCCTTATTGTCCTACGTGGGACATTAACACGCACTCGTTGCGTGTTAATGTCCAATTTGGACATTAACGGGCGTTTGGACATTAACAGTGTCTACACACCGTACATGTATGGATAGCCCAGAGAGCTACCTATATTTTTGGACAATGGGACAGGTTGCACACACTATCTCTCTTGAATTTGCTATTACCGTGTTCGCCCATCTTGGTACTTGCGGTCATTTCTGACTATATTTGCATATTGGGCATTGCATAACGTATTAGCATGTGCATGGTTTTGTGGGTGTCGGTTCGTGTGGCCCAGAGCTATTAGCGGAATAGCGGTGACAGATACTCAAAGAATCAATTACGATATTTGTGACTTCAAGCTGAACATCCGATTGCAAAGGATAATAGGGCCTACTACTTCTAGTGCCTAGACGGAGATTTTTTTTCAACCAATACAAAGGATTTATAGCGATAAGAAACTTTAAGATTAAGACAATATTTATTTATTTTTATTCTTTTTTATTTATTTATTTATTTATTTTATTTATTTATTTTTTTATTTTTATTTTTATTTTTTTTATTTTTTTTTATTGACCGCTTTGAGGCGCATACACTTTGGCCTTGCGTGTAGATTATGTGTGTTGAGCTTGAAAAGGTAAAGTAAAAGTGAACTTTTTCTATTTGCACCGTGTAGTTGCGGTTTCTGGTGGACTCCCCACGATCGGACGAAAACGTTATACGGTATCTGTTCATATGATTCTCTTGAGCAACCTGGTTACATAATTGTGCGAAATTACTTTCGGCATCAGTGTTTGATTCAATTGGTATATGTGCAAACTTGAGGGAGAATCATAGAAAGGTTCGGGAAGGACTGATCGTGGGGGGTTGACCTTGCGGATGATCTCATTGCTGATGTTTATACGTGATTGTGGAAACGGACGATATTGTATTTATTTTATTTTTAATACAGTGTTGTTGGACAATGATCGGTTGTCAGGTTCGCCAACCCCTTTTCAGTAATATTATTTGCCAGTATATGCCTATACATGTACAAAGCCATGCTATCTTGCACGTGACTATGTTTTTGTTACAAAGCTACCAGTTGTTATGTGAATGTACCATACAAGTATTTCATTGGTATAGTTTTTACGTATGTGATATATTAAATGGCATCGGGTGATGATATTACGACTGCATCAGTCAACTGCCGTGGGTTAGGGGAGAAATCTAAGAGGCATGAGGTTTTTCAACATTTAAGAAAGAAAACCTGCTCTATAATCTGTCTTCAGGATGTCCATTGGGGTAAAAATATGGAGAAACAAATCAAATCTGAGTGGGGTTTGGACGTTTATATTAGTCCGTTTGCCCGTAACGCTCGCGGAGTTGCAGTTTTGATGAATAACAATTTTCAATACGAAACGTTAAGGATAAAACGAGATATAAAAAATGGGAATTATTTGGCTCTCGAAATTCAAACGGCAGACATAAAATTTACGTTGATAACAATATACGCCCCAAATTCGGATAAGCCGGAATATTTTGAACATATACAATCTATAATAGAGGAATGGGGAAATGAGTATCATATAGTCTGTGGAGATTGGAACTTGGTGCAGGACCAAAATATGGACACTTACAATTATGCAAAAATAAACCACCCCAAGGCCAAGCAAACGGTTTTAGATATGAAAGAAATCTTCGATATGGTTGATCCTTGGAGAGAAAACCACCCACTGGAAAGAAGGTACACCTGGCGGCAACCCACACCAATTAAACAGGCTAGACTGGATTTCTTCTTAATCTCTCGTAATCTATTACACATGATAAGCGATACTCGAATCCATCCGAGTTATAGATCTGACCACTCCTGTATAACTATGAAGCTGAAATTTAACGAGTTACCAAAAGGGAAGGGCTTTTGGAAATTCAATAACTCGCTGTTGAAAGATAAAAAATACGTTGGAATAGTGAAACAAACCATAGCCGATACAGTAGAACAATATAAAACTGGGATAGAAGGACATGACCGAACAGACGAAAATGGGATGAGTATAGATGACCAGCTATTTTTTGAGATGATATTACTAAATATTACTAAATATTACTAAACTATCCCCTATGCAAGTCATAAGAAAAAAGAACGAAATAAACAAGAGAAGACATTTAACTTAAAACTTTCAGAATTAGAATTAGAACTAGATAAAGCAGAAGATATCAATGATAAGACAATATTGCTAACGGAGATAGAAGAGATAAATGAAAAAATAGAGGAATTAAATAAAATTAAAGTCGATGGGATTATGGTAAGAGCGAAGGCAAATTGGATAGGGAAAGGGGAAAAACCAAGCAAGTATTTTTTAGGTTTAGAACGGAGAAATTTTATAAACAAGACGATTTCAAAGATAGAAAATAAAAATGGTAATATACTGGAAAAACAGAAAGATATATTAGAAGAAACAAAATATTTTTATAAGAAATTGTACACTAAACAGGAAACTAGTACTGTAGATTTAGAAGACCTCCTACGAGAGTCACAAACACGCAAACTTAATAATAACCAATCTGAAGATATGGAAGGGCTGTTTACTCAGCTAGAGCTACTGGAGGCTTTAAAACATTTGAAAAATGAAAAAAGTC
Organism: Hanleya hanleyi; assembly: GCA_036873755.1. Classification (NCBI taxonomy): domain Eukaryota; kingdom Metazoa; phylum Mollusca; class Polyplacophora; order Lepidopleurida; family Hanleyidae; genus Hanleya; species Hanleya hanleyi. The sequence goes on from JAVTVY010002477.1 coordinate 3,866, forward strand.
CGGGACCAGATGGATATACGGCCGAATTTTATAAATTCTTCTGGATAGATATTGGACAGTATTTATTAAAATCTTTAAATTATGCCTATGCATCCGGGGAACTGTCTAGCCCACAAAAACAAGGGGTCATCATATGTTTATCAAAAGAAGGGAAGCCAAAACATCTATTAAAAAATTGGCGACCCATATCTCTATTAAATGTTTCATATAAGATAGGATCAACTGCTATAGCCTCTAGGATTAAGAAGAATTTACCCTATATAATTAATGAACATCAGAAAGGATTTATGACGGGAAGGTTTATGGGAGAGTCTACCAGGTTAGTTTACGATATTATGCAGTACACTGAAAACTATCAAGTGCCTGGAATGCTCCTAATAGACTTTGAGAAGGCCTTTGATTCGGTTGATTGGGCTTACATATGGAAGGCTTTAGAATATTTTAACTTTGGACCCTCAATACGAAGATGGATTCAAGTATTCTATAACAATATTCAGTCCTGTGTATTAGTGAATGGCTTTGCGTCACGTTTCTTTGAAATATCTAGAGGTTGCCGCCAGGGAGACCCCCTTTTCTCATTTATGGAGAAAAAAGCTGAAAAAAACGGGCAGGTTGACCTCCATTTTTTCGCCTTTTAAAGTTGGTATCGGAACTTTGTCCGGAAATTGAGGCGAATTTGACCATTTTGCGACTTTTTAAGGGATTTTTTTTAGGAAAACAGATAGCTATAACATGTCAATGCTGTGTCTTAAACTTAAATTCATTATAGCTTAATCATGCTCTTTCAGAAAATATATACATATAAGTGATTTGAGTTGAAAATTTTTCGACAATTGGTGGCCAAAAAGCGGACCCATGATCTATTCCTTGCCGTATGGAAGAATGCCTGAAGTGCACCCTCAATTATTCACATATACGATAGGTTGGAACAAATTGTAGTACTTTTACGCAGCTGTGACATAGCCCAACATGTGACGTATAATGTATTGATCATAGTTAAGAGTTGAATTCGGTATACGCCACGAGCGCCACTAAGGCGAATTAGGAGCTCGGTTTCTTCAACCCAAATTGCTTACTACTCTCACTCGTTCTGATGTATCTGGTATAACAGCTGGAGGACCATCCGCCAACTTGTTTGATCAGAGGATCATACTAATCACTAGAACGTACCCTCAAATTACCACAACGGATCTCAACAGGCCCACAACGCCCCCCCCCCCCTCCATATTACCACAACTGACCCACAACATTCCAAAACGGGTCCCAACAGAACTTCACATATATATTGCGATGGTTATATCAAGATTGCCTTATGTCCTAATGTCCTCATCTAACATCAGAAGAGTTGTTTGAGCTGATCTGCCATCACAGCTCCCGAGCTGGCGTATCTAATTCCGCTTAAGCCGGTGCTAGGGAGCCGTGTGTATACTTCATAGTCGCCGCATGAACAGCTGCAATAAAAGCGCGTCTGAGATACTAAGGCTACTTCCGAGAATCCATCGTATTCTTGGGTCTGAATGTTAGGTGCCGAGGGATGCTTTCCTGTATAGTCGCCAGATGTCGTTAATTTTCCCATCGCTTGCATATCGCTAAATTTAGCGTTGCTATAGTATCATACTGATTACTTTTAACGTTTGAAGAGCCGTGAAATAAAAACGTTCTGTAGTGCATATGAAGCCTGTGTTGAACAAACAATAACGAGATGGAACGCATTTATTGTATGTGCTTAATACATTCACGTGGTCGTGTGGTTGGTTTGATTTCATTTCTAGATCTTCAGGAATATTTTAGAAAAATACGTGAAGAGCAAAATAAGGTTGTGCTGGAGATTTTTTTAAGTAATTTTTATACCTGAAAATAACTGACAATAAATCAATAAAAGTAATATGAGGAGAAATCCATTTGCGATGACAGTACGATATTTACATAAACGGACACTTACTGGTTCAAACGAATTTTCATATAGAGCAGTTGCTTCTAAAAAAGAACGTATATTTCGATTTGGTTTCTTTCGTTTTTTTTGTCAGGCGAATTCAATTTTTTTGTTTCTATATTTGATGGAGCCGAAATTGACATGGAGCTCATCTGATCTAACCAAAACAGTTTTAACCTATAGAAATCTTCACAGAACCTTCTTACTCTGTAGCCCACGCCCTGTAAATTTCTAAACTGAGTCTTGTAAGAAACACTCAATCCCTGGCGAGTATGATAGGAAAGAATTGGATATGTTTTATTAAACGTCATCCTTTTGCACAGGGCTGTCGGATATTACGGTTTTTACAACAGCGTGAACTTTCAACATTAGCATATTACTTTTAGAATGACAAAGGATTTCGGATGTTCATTCCAGCGCGATAGAGAATTTGTTCGGCAGTATGCTGGTCTTGTCCATTACTACGTTTCTTGGCGAAAGGCACCTTTCGGAACGGTCGCATTGGTAGCTAACTCTAAAAAGTACCTTTGCCACACGAGATTGAGGGCAGTAAATCACAAAAGCATGCAATTAAATACGTAATAGTTATCGCCTGAGACAGAGGGGTTCATGCTGAATGAACACTCACACCAGTCCGATTTGAATACCGAGGTCGCGAAGCGACCGAGGTATTTAAATCGGACTGGTGTGAGTGTTCATTCTGCATGTACCCCGATGTCGAAGGCGATAAATAACTTACACAATGACCGTATTGTGTAACACAGCATGGTTGTTTCAGGACAAACAACACATTTGGATACGAAACGTAACTTCCACAACCCGTTTGACTGGTCCGTAACTCACACGTTATCGTTACAAAGATTTGTAACAAAAAGATATATGTAATTGATATATATACGTATCACAATCTACATTACGTGAAACGCATATGAAGCAAAATATGCAGACATACAAATTACATGTCCCTATGTCCATACGCATGATCTCATACTAGGCCTATAATTAAGGGAATGTCTGACAGAAATGCACGTTTACCGGTACACATTTGACTTGTACCCACACATATACGTACGACAGAAAATTGATGCGTTACGGCATACAGACTCGTCATATTTTGACTGCTTAGTCTGCAATCAACGCTTAGCAGGCGACAACCAAAGATTAGACCTATATTTGACGCAGTCGCCGTTGTAATGTATGTATATCAGAAGGCATATGGTGTTACGCTCACAAAAAGAAATTGTGACTGGATTCAGTGAAACTACAGCAAGAACACACGACCGTGACGACGCTATTGTCACTCGACAAGAAGGTATGTGACTGGCAGCAAAATAAACCAAAGTGTGAAATTTACATGGCGTATTTCCATGCAGATCCTTTTACGATACATGTAGCTTGTCACTCCAATACTGGAAAGTAATTCTGTATTTCACTGACATTCATCAAAGCTGACTTGTGATTTTGTGGTGCTCAATTGAGCCATCTTCGCATATCCAAGTCGAGCACTACGCGTGACGGAACGCTAGTGTAGCATTTAACTTGAAATGCGAAGATGAATTGAGCTTGTGTTTCTCGAAATTTCACTTGAAAGTTCGATATCAAAAGGCTTTTGTATCATTTTCATATGAGTTATCTCCCGTCGCACACTTCAACGGACATTGTTCGTTCTTTCAATGATTAATCTTAAAATGTTTGATAAATCACTTGAACACCGGTTACGGGTTAATAAATTACTTTAACACTCACCCACTTATTTCTACATGAACACCTGCTAATTCCTGAAGGCGACCAGGCGATTCACGCAGACGAATGCCCATGCCAGACAAAGAAGTCAATGTGTCTCTTGAAACTAGGGAGGTGTTCATGTCAAATATCACCCCAGATTTGATCGGCATGAACACCCGGTTCTTGCTACTTGAACACCGGGGCACAAGTGAAACCCATTGTGCGCCGAGTCATTACGACAAAAGAAAAACCCCGGTTACACAATAGAGTCAGTGTGTAATTCCATTTATGGGCGTGTGAGTCTTGGGACTACATTAGTTATGGTGTTATATAACGATCCGGATAGGCATTTTCATTTTCTCATCTGGTCTTGGTCTTGTCTGTCAAAAATTGCAACGAACAACTGTTCTATCAGCCCTTCTTGACTAGGATCCCCAATAACTTAACTTCTTTCGTTTCTAAAATCAATTAATTTCAATGTCTGGTTATATGCACTGAAATTCGGCTCATCCTTCCCTTGAAAATGTGCTAAATAGATGGGATTCCATGTATATTGACCATGTAATGAGGAGGATAGCTCATTTCGTATTAAATATAACAAGGGCATATATAATATATTTTACCAATTGGACGGAGTATATTTTCTATATATTATTTTGGAAAGTTGTACTCGTTCCATGATATTTAGCAAATACAGCTATAATTCATAGTGTAGTATATAATGTTTCTATACTCGGGATGAAAAACAATATTTAAATTGTAGGTCGCTAAACTAATTTGTTAGTAAACGAGGGAAAATTATCATATGACCTGTGGTTTTGGTATGGAAAGATCATATCCTGATTTATTGGTCTACCGTTTCTGCATGTAACAAAAATAGTCGTCATAGTATGGTTCTTAGTTGAGCGTGGGCTTTCATAGATAGCCATTGACTTTTAGAAACATCGTCGGATGTCCATTTCAAGGTAGCAAAAACTTTGTCCAGAATTTGCCCCTTTACCGTTGAAAGGATGACAAATGTCTGGGGCACCATGCACTACACCAAGCCATCCCAATAGACAGGCAAATACACTGCGGGTTCGATTCCACCTTCACAATTACTCGACTTTACAAACCTGCCCAGTGAGCTTCGCGCAGATGAAATTGACATTCTTGATAGGTGTAACGCACCTGGTTTGTCAATGACACACCGATATGTAATGCATATAACACGACTTGAAATTCCATTCATCTCTCGACGAACACAATTATTCGACAATACGGCATGCACATCCCTCCAATCAGATCGTCTTGTAAGATAATTTGGACTACAATTCTCTCAGTCACACTTCTCGAAAGAATACATCATTCCATACCGAACCGGTCGAACGTGGTTAGAAACTAGCCGTGCCCGATATTTGTGACTTATTTCTGCAAAGGTATAATAAAATGGACATAACTCATCTCACTGTTCATCTATTCAATAGTACAAAATTTTCTTTCTGTAAGTGTCGTGTCAGATTTCTTCAGATTAAACCGTCCAAGTGTCATTTTAATCACACTGAACTTGGAGACCATTGACGAAAACAATACGCTTTTAGTTCCCTCTGAAGACATTTTTCCCCTTTTCATTCGAGGCCCAGTACAAATACGCGGAAGAATTGGATCGAAAATTGGAGAGTGGGAATCCACTTCTGTGGGGAGGGAGGAACACATGTAAGCAATGTTTTTTTTATTGTTTCGGCTCGAAACACAACAATCCTATCGACACAAACTCAACCCTCGAATTGACAGTTGTGATAAATTTGACGTCGTGGTACATGCTCTGGTCTGTTGTGCTGGGTGATTTAAGTGTTTTTTAATCTGACCAACTCGTGGAAAGTGAAGTGCAAAGGAACATGATTTACATGAGAATAAACATTCGGCAACAAAAGACAACGGTGCTATCGAAAGACTACGCTCGAGTATGAGCCGTAGTAATGAACAAGACCAGCATACCGGCGAAGAAATTCTCTATTGCGATGAAATGAACATTCGAAATCCTTTGTCATTCTAAAAGTAATATGCTAATGTTGAAAGTTCACGCTGTAATAATTCAGCATCTCATCCGCATGGTTTTTGTTTTGCCAATCTTACGGCGCAAATTCACCTCGTAGTGCTTCACAGTTGATCTATTGCAATTCTTATAGCAAAATTTTGACCAAAGATCGACAAACTCAAGTCACAAATTTGTCAATACCCTGGATGCCCATATGTTATTTTCCCGTAAATGTTTAAATTTAGATATGTAATCGATGATTTGGGGAAATTAGTGTAGAAACATTGAAGAAACGCTACATATAGATGTACATATAGGCTAAAGTTAATACTTCACAATCTTTGATACAACAATTGTTGTATTGCACGACTCTAATATGGTAGACACTCTTAATATAACGATCTTAAAGTCGGGGCGCTCGGTGGCCGAGTGGTCGAAGGCGCTTCGCTGGTGACCTCTAGTCTCACACCGCTGAACCGGCACGGGTTCGAGCCCAGCGGATCCGTGTGTGAAAGTTTGTCAGTTACTTGCCGACAGGCGGTGGTTTTCTCCGGGTAACTCGGCTTCCTCCACCAACCAAACTGACTGTCACCATATGAGTGAAACAACTTTAAGTGTGACATTAGGCCAAATTCCACCCTCTTCCACACTTTTAAAGCCTTTTAGTGTCCGTTGTTGTGTGTTGTGAACCCCTTGTGGTAATTTGGGGATCCGTTGTGATACTTTGCGGATCTTTTGTGGTGATTAGCAGGACCTTCAGCACAGGTTACTGGGTTGCCGCCCCTATGCGGAAACTGGGTCCCGAGGAGTTTCTGTCCTGCCAATGCGATCTAATAAAACTCACTTTCCTGAGAGGTAATATCTAGAGAGGGCTTTCCCTTCATAACTAACGGAAATTGGGACTGATTTCTTGCCTAGATTTTGCTTTCTCGAAAAACAATATTGGTTCATGCATTCGACTGGCCACACGTTCGCTCTGGAGTGCCAGGCTTCATGAAGTCTATTTCAAACCCCAGATACCATGTCTCATGTTAAACTCATACATTGGAGGTCCGATCAAATTGACCCCCAACATTAAATTCGAAAAACCTTGAAAAACGTAAAATTCTACAAAACATACTACACATAATGACATGTGAATATAAGAAGTGAATATTCACCCTGAATGAACATTAAGTGCATAAACAATTTCTACTAAATTTTCGAGCAGCATTTCTAGGCTTAGAAGCAGAAAAACATCTTTGTATCAGCTGAAGCTAAATAGTGTGGCACGGATATTTTATTTATCCCAAGAACTGAAATGATAGCTAGAATGTAAGCAGAACTTCTCTCCACAGATGCCTGAAGTTAAGTTTTGCAGTCGACTGAACTTCGCTATAGGTCCAACCTGACACCTTTGAACGGAATTGAGGATCAGCTGCAATCTAAGAAAAAGGTTTGAGCACAGCTGCTTAGCCTGGGGTTATTGATTCCTGCTCGGAAATCGAAATGTCGAATGCCCGTCATGTAGGAATATTTGCATGTTTAAACTTCAACGTTTTGAATCAATATGTCACGAAAAAATTATTGTATCTTCAGTCATCAATGGACGGTTCGTCTGCGAGCACTCAACTCCATACATGACAAGGCATTTGAAGAGCGAATCTATCTCAGACGTGTATATATTGTGTGTATTGTTACTAATATTATTGTTCCATAGCTCGTTAACAACTGAATCCAGTATGATTTAACGTCGTTTTCAACATGTTTTTTTCCCATTCGTATCACGATGAGACCGGCATGTGCAAGGAGACGAGAGTGCCAACAGTTTCTAATATTCTCGACACTGATCAGCCTAGCTAGAACAGCACCCGGTCACCCATCCAAGTATTGACCAGGTTCAAACGTCGCTTAACTTCGGTCATATCTGGCAAGTACTGGTGTATCAAACGTAATACGCCGTACCAAACAACCGACTTCAGTCAACCATCACCTTGCCTTGAGAGGGCATGCAGTATGGGTCTGGACGGCTAGCAGTGCAAGAAGTCTGAAGCGCAGCAACTGAAATAGAGAGAGAGAGAGAGAGAGAGAGAGAGAGCATCGGCCAGGTCATTCTTACAGCCGCTAAAATTATGTGAATAAGTGTCGTCCGAGAACATTTTTATGCCATTCCAGTTTGGGAGGAATTTCCGCAACATTTTCAAGTCTTTCCTAACCTCCATGGCGATATATACAGTATGATGGAGATCTGACACTTGACTAGCTTGATCTAGCAGATACGATACAAATGCTCATGCCGGGTAGTATGATTTGGCTTGCACTTTATGTGACCAAAGAGACTAAAACTTCCATCTGAAAATGCTGGATACTGACAGAATTGTTTAATAAATCCAACAATCCTGTCTATATAATACTGTGAGAGCCTAGCTTCCAAACGGTGGCGTCTAAAATGATGCCAAAGAACCCCAAGATATTGTCAGCCCAAAATGTTTCATATGAAGGTGTGGAAAACTTCAGAGAGTAGAACGTGAATGATTTCCAGTACGTATTGTGATGAGGTGGGGGCGTTCTAATCTCAATAAATCATCTACTAAATGGTGAATGCATCTATTGCCATGGTTCGCTGCTTATCTAGCATAAGGCGTGAGACAGAGCATCAAACAGTTTAGGGTTGGAGCGTGAACCGAATGCCATACGCACGCAAACATAATACACCTGTCAAACCATACAAGTGCCAAAGGTTGGGGTCTGTGGGAATCACATTGAACTCGTCCGTTACGTCTATTTTATACCAATTACCAATACACGAGTTGTCAGAGCATTTCCATCACAGCTCTCTAGATTTGTATCGAATACCGCTTATGTCGGTGCTAGGGGAAGTGTGGTCATGCCATCCAAGTTGCCACATGAACAGGTACAACAAAAGCGTACCTGAGATAAAATACATATCACGAATCGTTAGATTCTTGGTATGTGCTTTAGAATAGATTAACCAGAAGACTATACTGTGAAGTCATGTGGCTCTGTCAGTATGTCGGCACCTCTTCTCACTTTCCTTATATACGTTGTAATTATAGAGCCACGTCCCAGTCCCGAACTCACGAAGGTTGTTTATGGCCTGATAGATCTTTACAGATTTGATCGAAAACTAATCGTTACTGATTAAGTTGTTGATAGTTCCATGCTAGGTGCTATTGTGGGAAGAAGACAGATCAAGGATAAAGTGTTTCTCTCCTTAATATTTTACTGTTGCAATACTCATTGGACGGAACCTGTATATCTTGAATGGTGAACCACAAAACGGCCGGAGAGATACCCTTTGCGTACCTTCATTCCATAATTTGGAAGTGGTGTCGGGATAAGATCTGGCAGATAAAAGGTTTCTGCACTCATACGACTGTGTAAGAAGATTATGAACACCGATGTCAAATCCGAATCGTAAATGAAGTAAAAGACGAATTTTCTGTCAGTGTGGTCAGCCAAATCTTTCTCTAATTGTTTCAATGTTTATGAGTGTGGAAGCTTTATCAACAGAGGAAATAAGTGGAGTGTGAACAACCACTACTTCCTCCTGAAAGAGCAAGTGTCAACTAGATTGATACTGAGACCGAGACCTTGCTGTTTGCGTACGAGTTAGTGAATGGGCACCGTTTGATGAAGTGTACACATTTGCACATACATGAGCAAAATTACCTGAAAGTTTGCAACTACACCTGGCATTAAAATTATTACACGTGTATTTGTTTTGAAACAGAACTCGTGGTCTCCTATACATGATTGAAAACCAGATTTTTGGGCTGGTTGATAATCTGGGGACAAGAATGTGTAATATGCGACAATTATTTCACTTTGGTGCCTGCAACTAGGGTGATAAAATGTTTATTGTCCCTTACTGACCAGTCGACTTTGACATTTGTGTGAGCAAGCATACATGCTGCCTTGGTTGTGAATGCACGGTGATACCGTAATCATAAGCAGTTCCTTCAGCTCTGGTGGCCAATTCAACAATATCGTTGAAATGATCATCCGGATTTTTCATCTCTGAGGAAATGCTTTAACCCTATCTGGCCTGGGCTTTTTGGGACGTATCCTGGCCTGGGAGCGGGGGGGGGGGGATTAATTATTTTTCTTATCCCTTGAGCTAGGGGGCTGAAACTTGCCACACTATACCCTTGGGTCAAGATCTACCAGAAAATGTAAACTAAAGCCTTAGGCACTGAAACGGGGCCATTTAAATGTCACAATAGGCGGTTGGAATAATTCCACTAATTCTTTGATGTTTCATCCCATGGCAAAGAGCCACAAAATTTGTCCAGTCTCACACACTTCGCGCAACAATGATCTCTGAAGAAATAAGTGTAATTGTACATGTACATGTATATATTGAGAGAAAAAAATGACTTGAAACAGATGGGACAAATTCCTTATTTATGAAACCGATTTAATGATATGATAAATAATGTCTTCTCTGCATGTTACCAATATTTGTGAAATATTTTACTTTTTCAGCAGGGGATTATAGAAAGTACAGGGATACAATGTAAAATTCTTATCATCAGATGGACTGGAGCTATGCTGGGATTCATCCTCTCATAGCATCATATTATATACATGTACCTCCTGCTGTCAGTTAGTACACCCCCAGTTTGGGAGGTTACAAGTGATAGAGTAAATACTGAATTACTCTGATCATGGAGTTTACAAATGCTTCCAACAGGTTCATGTAGGTCAATTATATTTAAACAGGGTGTCTGGAATTGGCCCTATACAGCCAAGTGAACTCAGCTATTGACCTGGGTCATGCATGTGTATGCAATTCCACCTGGTATAGAGGGTCTGCTGGAGGGGATCTGTGTGTGTAAATTCCCAAGTTACATACTGTGAATATACAATTCCTGCAAGAACGAAAGCCTAGAAAATTAGATTTTCTTGCCAACATGGTAAATTTATGATAAGTATGCCTTAAATTATTTTCTTCTGCATATATTTAGTTTCCAATATAAAGTTTTTATCAGCCAGCGATTTATGACATCCTCTCAGGAAAACTCTCTACGGCAACCCCAGAATGGTATCCATATTGTATTCATACTCTAAAACAGAAAAAACTCGAGAAAATGACATCTGAGCATACATAAGAATATCAGAAAATAATTAACTTCACTAATATAGACTTAGTGGTGCAAAATCTAGTCAAAATAGTTGACCAAACTATCTGCAGTAGCTGACTCTTTTCTTCTGCTCTTCCTCTCAAAGCGTAAAGCAGTTCAATAAACAACCAGTCACCCTGACAACGGCACTACTTGTGCTCAAGTTTTCTCTCAGTATTAGAACAGGACAATTAGACCCTACGGGTCTACATCGCCCCCGTGAAGATGGCCGCTTTGATGACGTCACGTTGACGTCATTTATAAACACGGCATTTTTGGTCGATTTTTTGATCGGATTTTCCGAATTTTTTATTTATGCTATTTCTCCGCAAAAACTGTATGATAAATTTGTAAATATTAATGTGATGTGAAATAAAATAGTTTTGGCCCACTTTTAATCGCTGAAAAGCAGAAATTTTGAAGAAATATGACAAAAACATCAATTTTCTGGTACTCCACGTGGCCGCCATCTTGAATTTACCCATGATCCTCGGGGAGGGGGGGGGTATGTAAATAGGCTAAAAATGACCCCAATATGATAAAATATAAAGTCAAGGAGTTACAGCTCTCCACTTTTTGTCGTTCCAGAGATTGCGCAGAAAGTTTGGTAAGGGTCGCCATTTCAAACAAATATTCTGGAATAGTTTATCAATTTTTTCAAAATAATTGCGGGTGCCTTTGGTGAAAGTGAAACCGAGGCAACTACTTCCCGGAAGCGATGATTCATACCTTTAACCTTAAAGAGCGGCAGTTATTCAGGGGGAGATCATACACTTTCCGGAAAGGGCTATATCGATGCTCTCATGTGCCGAATATTATGGATTAAGAATACTGATCAGCGATACGGATTTGATATTTTGGAACATCATGATATCTTGCCGGCATCATTGAAAACTGTTGACCGCTTCTCTCTTGCAGGAAACAAGCCTATGTTTATGTATACTTTTGTCTTTTTGAATTTGGTGCTAATACTGTTATATGGAAATGGAATAGGTCTTTGGATTATGGACGCGGATATTCTCTAATGGACGACGGCTGGATTATGAATGACGGACTAGACGCTTGTAATGTTAATGTAATCTAGTGCTCTAGTTAATATTAGCAGGCATATTTCAAGATCAAAGATAGGATCTCTGCGAATCAAACGACTATTTGTATCTCCGCAGCTGTTGTATTGCACGTATAGCAAGAGGATTGGGCACAAGTTATTTCTTGTGCTATCTCCGCAGCTAAAAAGGGAACCATCGCATATTTGTTAAAGACAACATTTCGTTCCACCCCCCTAATTACTTTTCTTACCCCTTGAGCTAGGGGGCTGAAACTTACCACACAATACCCTTGGGTCAAGCTCTACTAGAGAATGTAAAAAAATCCAAGATGGCCGCTTTGATGACGTTATTTTCCAAAACGGCATTTTTGGTCGATTTTTCAGTCAGATTTTCCGAATTTTGTATTTATGCCATTTCTCCTCAAAAACTGCATGATAAATTAGTAAATATTAATGTGACGTGAAATAAAATAGTTTTGCCCACTTTTCATCGCAGAAAAGCAGAAATTTTGAAGAAATATGATAAAAACATCATTTTTCTGGGATCCCACGTGGCCGCCATCTTGAATTTTCCCCATGATCCTCTGCTCGGGGGATTATGCAAATAGGCTCAAAATGACCCCAATTTGGTAAACTATAAAGTTACGGAGTTTCATCTCTCCATTTTTTGTCGTTCCGAAGATAGCGCAGAAAGTTTGCTGGGGGGAGGGGCATTTCGCTCCCCTCCCCCCCCCCCCAGGCCAGGTAGGGTTAACAGAGCGATAGTGCTGTGGCATAGCTACATTTCTAGACTGAGTCGAGTAATATTAGCAGACAATCTAGTTATGCAAAATATACAATGTAAGTCGCTTGATATATAGTACATTGTGTAACATTTATGTCAGTACACAGAAAGGAGTATATGCCTACTATTACAAGGTGGAAAGGTACGATATTATCTGTTTATTAAATCTTTCACTTAAAAAAATATGATCTGAATGAATCTCCTTATGTAATATATGCACGAAAAACGACCAATGACATATAGCGTTTGATTAAGTTTTTAAATATACAATTATGGTTTCTGTGGTTTATTGTCTAGTTTAAACTGACTATAACCAAATAGTTATTCATTGAGCCAGAAATACAATATGTACAACAAAACTGAATAAGTACATAAGTGAAACTAGGGATATTAAACTAGTTGAAACGTCCCAGATATACTATACAAACCGGTAAATACATATGGCTTTTTATCATTATATACATATAAACAATCAGGATCGTATAAAATACCTTTGACTATAAACGTCCGTAATAAAATAATGATATTCTCTAACATGAATTCATAAAGCTATGGATATTTATATGTACATGAACAAACAATATACAATTTACATATATGATAAAAAATGTCAAGCAGTTGGGTCTTCAATTGGGTGAATTGAATTCGGAATTATCAATTGCTCTGTCTTTATGTCTGGTTTTCCGGTATTCAAAGAATCATCGACCTTAATGAGTGTCAGTCTGATGGTAATTGTACGAGTTACACTGTGGGATTATGAGGACTGACTTATAATCAAATAATTTGAATAAATCTCAATTAGTGTAATTATATCTATCATCATTTGATGATTCTCATGCTACAGTATGCACATACTGAAGCAGAGTATGATGATTTCAATCGCTACGAAATGATTACCAGCTCTCTAGCGAGCTAATCAGCAATATATTAAACAATGTATTAAAAAGACTTCACAATACAATGTGAAAGAGTCCAACTTGGACTTGAACAAAAAAGAAATTCATCAGAAATTTCAACGTAAATACGATAACGTTAAACAGCCAGTTATCTGAATCAAGGGAGGTAACTCAGCAGTAAATAAGTTTGTGAATATCACCGATATCCTTCGTTGGCTTTAACTAACCTCTTTTGAGTTCATTGGTTTCACTAACTTCACTGAGTAGGTATTCGGGAGAATATGAGAATATCAGCACATAGGTTGGTTACCGTTATCAACTGGTTAATTAGGCTTATTGGGGGAAGTGGGGGGTGGAGAAAATGAAAGAAGTGTCCTTTATCCGTTAACTCGACTCCCAATAAACCGAATTAAAGAATTAACAACGCCAAGAAGCCCCTGTGGGTAGAAGGTTTTCAAACTCCAAGGGTTAATCATAGACATATTGACATAGATATTTATAACCTCAACTGTCGTCATATGCCATCAGTCTGTTAAACGTGTATCTTTAGATTGGTTATCTCCCCTGGATGTTTTGATTTGATGGCCAAAGAATTCCAGTCCACCTGCCTGTCTTGAACGGAATAATGGATTATCAGCCAGGATCTAACAGTGAGTCATTTCAGCTATGCACATACACAGTTCGGTTTTACTTGTTTCGTCGAAGGTACGAACATTTACTGCTACAGAATACACATTGTGATTAAGAAAAGTATAACTTGGGCCGCTATTGCTGACGCTGAAATGGCTACAGTTGCAGCTCCACCAGGGCCATCTGAAATAAAAATGTCATTTACCGTGTTTAATAATACTATGAAGTCGAGTCAAAGGGAAGTCAAATCATATTAAGAGGAACAACTATCATAGCAAAACCAGTAACGATAAAGTGTACAAGACAAACTCGAAACTCATGTCGTGATATGAGGGAAATGAAATGAGAAACCGGAAGACTAAACCGATTGAATAGCGGTTTTCATTATGATTTTTGTTTATGGTACCATTTTAGTTTATGGTCAATGTGTTTTATACCATCGGGAAAATACGATTATATTGTACTCACCAACACTGTTACAACCGTCCCCCTGACATGGGACATATGGTGTTGTAGTGGGCTCAATACCTATACAGAATAGAACAACATCCGTAATTTAACATAATACAGGTAGAATTAGTGTTTTATCATAAAGATCCTTGGAAAACACTTGTTTGGGTTCTGTTAAACACCAGACGGTTTGGACAGAAGGAAATCTATATAATTCTGACAAATATGTTACCCGCCAGGAGCAGAAACTGTTTGGCAGATAGTCGGGTGGTATTTCAGGATGTTTGCAAGGTAATCAAGGGGATATTTGGGGATGTTTGACAGGTAGTCAAATGGATAATTATGGTTGTTTGGCAGTTGTCAAGTGGATATTTGGGGACACAAGGGCTCGTTACCGTTGTTAATTGGTTAATTAGGTTGATTACAGGGCGGGGGTCGAGGTAGGGAATAAATGCCCTACCTCGCCCCCCCCCTTGTAATCAACCTAATAAACCAATTAACAACGGTAACGTAGTCAATTTGGTATGTGGTCAAGTGGAAATTTGGGATTGTAAGTAGTAGGGAAAGGCTATTTCAAGGTCTGTTTTCCAGGGAGGTAACTCTTGGTTCCCTTTTTTCTAGGTTAAAGGTATAGGGGACGCCCCATCGCCTTTCACCTCTGGGGCGCCTAGGGCGCTACCAGCTGAAGGTCACGTGGAGGTCAAAAGTAGTTCCGGCAACCTGTAACCTTTGTATTCCTCCGCGGACAGAAAGTAGTCCCAAATTCTCCGGCATTCTCTGGCAATCTTCAGGGGCGAGAGGGATCCCTAGTGTGCCAATTGGGTCGTATGAGGTATCAATGTGAAGCATTCTTGAAGGGGCATCTGATGGGGTGGGTGTGGGGTTGAAATGTCGTCATTCTGCGCATGCGCGGTAGACCAAGGGTATGGAAATAGACGTTTTGGGATCTAGGGGAGCCCCTAGTGGTCCGATGGAGTCGAATGAAGTATCAATGTGAAGCCTATGTGAGGGGGCATCCGAAGGGCTGGGTTTGGGGTTGGAATAGGGTCATTCTCCGCATGCGCGGTAGACCAAGGGTATGGAAATAGACGTTTTGGGATCTAGGTGGGCCACTAGTGGGTCGATGGAGTCGTATGAGGTATCAATGTGAAGCATTCGTGAAGGCCCGGCCTTCGAACACAGAAGAGTTTCAATGTTCCCCTTAGACGTATGGTCCGGATGTTCAACATCCGGGTTCCGTCCGGGTCCCGGCCCGGCCCGGCCCGGCCCGGCCCGGCCCGGCCCGGCCCGGCCCGGCTCGGCCCCGCCCGCCCCGCCCCGCCCCGCCCCGCCCGCCCCGCCCCGCCCCGCCCCGCCCTAATAGACATGGGGTATAAAACACATCCATCTGGATCCCACACTTTCATTTCTACGGTTACAGAGCCATGACGGACATCCATCCCTATGCGACTCGCATTTTACAGCATGCGTCCGTGGTTAATTCACTCACAGGTTACCGAGCAGTGGTTCGGTCCATGTTTTCAGATGACGCCGACAACGAGGGGCGACGCCAGATCCTGAAAGAGTTCACAGAAGCGGTCCTCGACAGAGTGCACACGATGGAGAGGTGTGCTATCACTCAACACTACTGGACTATGACAGCCATCCTTGATGCTCGGGCTATGGACCACGAGCGCTCACGCCGGAACCAGCGACGGCTGGTTGGCCCCACAATAGTCTGTGCCATATTGACCCTGGCGCTGTGGCATTGACAGTGGGACCTCACCATAAATACGAAAGATAGTCAGAGTGTGTGTCATTCAACGATCGTCATTGGGTCAACCATGTCACCAGTTCTACGAGCCATCCTTCCCCTTACACCCCGGGTGGGGTTACACGTCTAGGAAGATAAAGTCGCCCTCGTGGAAGACCGTGGAGATGTTTGCTGGTCGCCCGCTGAGACCGTATCGAATACGGTTACGCTACACCGTGACGGCTGGACCAAATTTAAACGGGTGTTGAGCGGTGAGCTCGACGGACACCTCATCCACGTAGACAATGCCATCTACGTATACCGTGGACCCTTCTTCCCACGCCTGGGCCGTTACCAAGACCCTACGCGAGGCTTCACCCTAGACCCCGATCTGTGGACAGCCTTCGAGAAAGTGGTGCCTATCGTGGACCAGCTGTTTACACCGGACGAGCGGTCATCAGACGAGTTGGAGTGGGCTCGTGCCCTGAGAGAAGCGGCGACAGAACCCAATGAACAAATGTCTAGCAATGAACCAGACGACGATGCCATTGATTACCCATCTAGACTTTGACCAACCGATCCTTTGATCTTACGGGGTTCTCCCTATACGAGAGACAGTCAAATCTGGTACCATTCACGTACTGACCATGACGGAGCATATAATACTGGCGTATCTCAGCTTGACCCCCGAGGTTTTCCTGCACGTTTATGCAGATACGGTCGATATCATGGAGGAGGTGGGAGACATCTGTGATGCGGACCCTACACAACCGTGCCCGGCCCACATTCGTCTGTCTCGGGAGGGCTGGATCAAATTCAAACGGGTGTTGTCTGGTGAACTGGACGGCGACCTCATCCACTTGTGTCACGATGTGTACATCCGACGCGGCCCTTTCTTTGCTCAATTGGCTCGGCTAGATGGGGATACAGTGCATTTTACCCTTCATCCTGATCTATGGTCTGCATTGGAAGATGCCGTGATAGATGTGGATAAGGTGCTTATCAAGCGGTCATCAGACGAGTTGGACTGGTCATTTACCATGGACACTGTGGAAGCCAACGAAGAAAATCAGAAAGAAACTCCGGCCCAAGATATACCCGTTATAAATAAACGATAGAGCCAGGGTCCATCATCATTTGTCACCATGAAGCGCTGGAGAAGGTGTTGGATATCTTATACTACAGTCCCGACAGTCCGGCGGCCTATAGTGCATTGTCGGCTCTCTATCGAGCGGCCAAACCCCAGGGGATACAACGTGCTCAAGTCCGAGATTGGTTATAGGAGACACCTATACCTTACATCGAGCTGTTCGTCGCCATTTTCTACGGAACCGGGTCATCGTGGGAGGAATAGATGCCCAGTGGCAAGCGGATTTGGTCGATATGAGCGCCTTTGCCAAACACAACGATGGGAATCGATATATCTTGACGTGCATCAATATCCTATCCAAGTATGCGTGGGTGGTACCCATCCGGACGAAAACGGGGGCGAATCTCATAGCGGCGTTCAAAGACATCTTCAAGACCGGGCGCAAACCTTTATATTTGCAAACCGACGAAGGCACGGAATTCCTCAACAGACCGTTCCAACAGTTTCTGAAAGCCCAGAAGGTGTTTTTCTTCCATACGTACAACGAGACCAAGGCTTCCGTTGTGGAAAGGTTCAACAGGACATTCAAATGCCGCATGTATAAATATTTCACCTATAGAACACAAGGCGGTACATCGATGTTCTCCCGAAACTTGCGAGTGGTTACAATCGAGCCTATCACCGGAGTATAGAGAGAGCCCCCATTACCGTGACCCAACGCAATGAAGCCCAAGTCCGGCGTGTCTTGTACCCCAGGCAATCGCAGCGAACGACGAAGGCGGTGTATAAGGTCGGGGACCCTGTACGGATCAGTAAAGTCAAAGGTCAATTTGAGAAAAGTTACTTGCCCAACTGGAGCGATGAGCACTTCCTGATTAAACGGCGCCTACCCCGACAGCAGCGAGTCTATGAACTGGAAGGGGAACCGTTGCTAGGGACGTTTTACGAGACGGAATTACAGCCTGTCGTAAAACTACAGCAAGACTACTACACGGTGGAGCAGATTTTGAAAACGGAACGTCGACGTGGCAAATTGTTTCATTTCGTCAAATGGCAAGGCTGGCCCAGTTTCTTCAATTCCTGGGTCGCTGCCAACCAGGTGAAACGACTATAAAGCCAGACACCACTGCCGTCATCCTTCATTCCACGTCCGACCATAGTGCTATGGACAAACAGCAGCTGCCTCTGAACACAGCGTCTCCCAAAACGCGCAAAGCGCAAATGGGCTTTGTGGTGATACTGCTAACCCTGCTGAGTGTGTTGTACGGAGGTGTGTTTTACGACGTAGCCTATGTCAGCACGTTACTTAACCAACTGAGAACACCAACCATCAGTGAAACCGGTCTACAGATAGCACCAGTCAACCCCGTATCGAGCCCAGTCACCACCACACCCCGTGTACAGGCCCCATCGAGCTCCACACCAAGCTCCACACCTACACCAAGTACACCCACTATGTCTGAAAACCCACCGGATTTCATCCCTCATACTGAACAGACAACGACGATCGACGTTGTACCCACCACCATCATCACTCGCAGTGAACAGACAACGACGACCGACGTTGTACCCACCACCACCACTCCAGTTCACTCGTACCAAATTTACAAGAGCGGGTTACCACGACAGCGCATACAGCTCGAACCATGGACCCTCGGTGGCAGCATCCCTTCACTTGCGTCATCGCAGGGCTGACGGGCTCCGGCAAAACGCACTTCGTCAGGAAGCTCCTTCAACACGCCGACAGCATGATCACCCCACCCATTGCCCGAGTCGTGTGGTGTTACGGAGAATGGCAGGCAGCGTATGCAGCAATGCCCCACATCATGTTCGTGGAAGGCCTACCCAACCTGGCCGATTTGGAACCCGACACCTTGGTGGTTTTGGATGATCTCATGGCGGAGACGGATGCGCGGGTCACCCAACTCTTTACCAAAGGCAGCCATCATCGACGGCTCAGCATCATCTACATTGTGCAGAATCTGTTCAGTAAAAACAAAGAACATCGGAACATCAGCTTAAATGCCCACTGCCTGGTGGTCTTCAAAAACCCGAGAGATACCACTCAACTGCTGCACCTGGCTAGACAGATGTATTCCGGCCGCACACCGTTTGCGTTGGAAGCCTTTAAAGATGCCACAGCCCCTAAGCACGGGTATATGCTCTTCGACCTCAAGCAAGCCACCCCCGACCACCTTCGACTACGGACCGGCATTTTTCCCGGAGAGACCCACCACGTGTACATGCAAAAATAATGTAAACACACCCACAGTGGCGCCCCCAGCTGGGGTGTGTGTGTTTGATGATGGGGATAATAAAAAGAATTAATACCACAGCATGGTTGACTTTGTCTCTGTTCTCTGAAGTAGATAAAAAGAGCAAAGTTGTGGGTTCTAGCATTAGTTGTACATGATGTCTGCGCGAGTACGGAAGCACGCTCCGACGCTCCGTGTATTGAAGACGGCCCCACCCGAGTTGGTCCGAACCATTGTACGCGGTGTGGACCCTGACCTTGTACGCTGTCTGTGCGAGATCGGGTACAACCTGTTAAAAGGCAACGTTCCACTGACTCCGGCTCAGAAGACCAAGTTGGCCAAGCATAAGACAGGTCTCCGAACCCTAGTCCAGAAGCGGGTCCCTCAAACACAAAAGAAAAAGGTGTTACAGAACGGCGGCTTTCTCGGGGCCATCTTAGCACCGTTGGCCGCTTCCGTGTTGGGTCCAGTATTGGGTGGACTCTTCGGCCGACAATGAACCAAACGAAATAAATGGTCCTCGTCGAACCACGGTTCCTTCAAAACCTCCAATCGCCCTACCCTGTCCTACCTACGGTGAAGACCATAAACACCCTCGATGGAGAGATGCAACAGATCTTACAAAGACCGGGATTAAGCGACAGTGAGAAAGTACAACGGTACAATGAGACGCTTCAACGGTACATGACGTTCATGGACCAATACAAAACCCCCTCTACCCCAGCACCACCACCACCACCACCACCACGTGACACACAGCCGACCTCAGCACCGCTCCAACAGCCGCCATTACCAGGGGTACCACCCACAGCCCCACAGTGGGTGGAAGACGAAGTGCTGGAGAGTGTACCTGCATCGTTCAAGAAACAAGCTGGCCTAGTATTACAACGGATGAAACAGAATCCTAACATGACTTGGAATGATAAAGGCGTCTGTGCGCAGAACCCACACCACCACCCAACCCCAACCAGGGACACCTAGTGGTGGGTCACACACACTGCCACGCACCCCAACATGCCTGCTTTCTATACTACGACCAGACGGCGCATGCGCAGACCACTGAACACGGATGAACCCCGAGTCCAATCGGATGCTGCATCACAAGAGCTTCAACATAAGACCTCAGACGACTCCATCGGACCCATAGTGACCCCTGTCGGCGTCAAAATGTCTATTTTCATACACTTTCTCTACTGCGCATGCGCAGAATGACGTCAGTTCCACGTCACACCCAGCCTGCCGGATACTCCCTCACAACTGCTTCACATGGATACCTCACTCGATCCCATCGGCCCAATAGGGGCCCACCTAAACTCCAACACGTCTATTTCTATACTACGGCCAGACTGCGCATGCGCAGACTATTGACAACGAACGACACACTAGTCCAGGCGGATGCTCCCTCACGACAGCTTCACACTGATACCTCATACGACACCATAGGATCATTAGGGGCTCACCTAAACCCTAAAACGTCTATTTCCACACCCTTTTACCAGAATTCCCTGTCTGCGCATGCGCAGAATGTGGACAATGGCCGAGACCCTAGTCCAATCGGATGCCCCCTCACATAGGCTTCACATTGATACCTCACTCAACTCCATCGGCTCATTAGGGGCTCACCTACATCCCAAAACGTCTATTTTCATACCCTTTCTCTATTGCGCACGCGCAGAATGTGGACAACGACCGAGACACTAGTCCAGGCGGATGCCCCCTCACATAGGCTTCATAGGCTGCCATCCCGTGTCAGAAACAGCTCATCTTTGGCTGTGTTTAAACACGAATGTTTTAAATACATTTACGAGGATGTTTTTACCAAATCATGATCCTTATTGTGTTAGAATGTGAGCTCTATTTTTTTTTTTATACCCTATACACTGTTTGTTATTTATGATTGTTATAGCACTCGGCTCCCAGGAAGAGCATCGATAGATGATGGCTGACCGAGTTTTTTATAAATAAAGCTTCTATTCTATTCTATTCTATTCTATTGTTACCTCATACAACTCCATCGGCCCATTACGGACCCCCCTCGATCCCAAAACGTCTATTTTCATACCCTTGGTCTACTGCGCATGCGCAGAATGACGATATTTCAACCCCACACCCAGCCCATCGGATGCCCCTTCACGAATGCTTCACATTGATACCTCATACGACTCCATCGACTCACCAGTGGCCCACCTAGATCCCAAAACGTCCATTTCCATACCCTTGGTCTACCGCGCATGCGCAGAATGACCCTATTCCAACCCCACACCCAGCCCATCGGATGCCCCCTCACATAGGCTTCACATTGATACTTCACTCGACTCCATCGGACCACTAGGGGCTCCCCTAGATCCCAAAACGTCTATTTCCATACCCTTGGTCTACCGCGCATGCGCAGAATTACGATATTTCAACCCCACACCCACCCCATCAGATGCCCCTTCAAGAATGCTTCACATTGATACCTCATACGACCCAATCGGCACACTAGGGACCCCTCTCGCCCCTGAAGATTGCCGGAGAATGCTGGAGAATTTGGGATTACTTTCTGTCCGCGGAGGAATACAAAGGTTACAGGTTGCCGGAACTACTTTTGACCTCCACGTGACCTTGAGCTGGTAGCGCCCCTGGCGCCCCAGAGGTGAAAGGCGATGGGGCGTCCCCTATACCTTTAACCTGGAAAAAAGGGGACCAAGAGTTACCTCCCTGGAAAACAGACCTTGAAATAGCCTTTCCCTACTACTATTGTATTGCAGGCACTCAAGTGATAATTTGAGGCTGTTTGGCAGTTAGTCAAGTGCAAGCACGGCGGAAGCAATTTGTGAGTGGAGGGGCCACTATCACATCACAATAGGCGATGGTCCTGGGGCCGCCTAAGCCCCGGAACCTCCAGGGATCTTACATGGCCGGAGACGCGTTCTAGCGTATTTCCGAGCAATAAAACAAGAAATTTCCGCATGTGTATTTTAGTTCTGCTTGTTTTGTTGTTTCTCATAACATTTATTTCAAATATTCGCCGTCAAGCAAATGATGATGTTCGGAAGTATAAATAATTTAAATATTAAATATCATTTCAATCGAAATACAAGCGCCTAGTCCGTCCTACAATATTCAGCCGTCGTCCATTAAAGAATTTCCGCGTCCATAATCCAAAGACCTAATTCATATCGCCAAATTTGCTTATTTGCTCATGCTTATTGGAAAATAAAATCTGCATGAAACACACTTTTTTCACTTAACTCTATCGTTCTGGTTTTATTTTCTTTGCGTTTTTTTTGTTTGGTTTTGTGTCGTGCGCGTGTTTTGTTTTTGTTTTTTTTGTTTACTGAAAATATTTAGGGGGACATGTGCCCCCCCGCCCCCCCCGCCCCCCCCTGTTCTGCCGTTCATGAAGTGAAAAGAGGATGTTTGGCAGGTACATGCAGTGAAGTGGAAATATGGGGATGTTTGGCATTTATCAAGTGGAAATTTGGGGATGTATTGCAGGTATTGAAGTGGGATTTTGAACGTTCAACAGAAACATCTAGTGGACTCAAACAGCATTGTATTGTTTGAATGTTCCCAACCTGTTCTGCAGACCGATAAGAGAACTGGTAATCAGGTAATGTAGGCGTACTTTGCCCAGATGATTGTCAAGTAATGTAGGCGTAATTTGCCCAGATGTTTGTCAGGTAATGTAGGCGTACTTCGCCGTGACGTTTGTCAGGTAGTGGATGGAACACGTAGTTCAGGGACCCTTTCATGTGTTCTTCGTCTCACATTGGGGCACTATTTCTTACATGTAATCCCGAAACCATACAAGCGTTAGATAGTTATTTGTATATTCAATCCAGCAGAGCATGTTGGAAGTGGTGTGTTCCTCTGCGCCACACCGTCGGATATACGTCAACTATATATATCAAGCTATGCTTATAGAGCAAGGATGAAGGAACTGATTATCCACCATTCACCATCGGCTCATCTGTATGTGTTTGTGTGTTTCTGGTGGTGATGTGGGAGGGGGTGGTTAATTGTGCGGAAAGTGCCATCTATCTTTAAGGGCTACGAAAAGCAGCTCACTGATTACGAGAGATTAACCCACTGATTACGAGATATTAACCAACTGATTACGATAGATTAACCAAATCCTCCCGTTGAAAACACTGTGAATAAACAACAGCTGAGGTACACACGTAGGCCTGAATATCAAGTGTAAAAGCTGAATATAAACAGTGCAACAAAAGTAAGTCCCCCCCCCCCTTAAAGCGTGGTTTGATATGTCCCAAGATATTTGCCCGATCGCTATGACATTTTGCACACACTATCCCAGTAATCAAACCGGCACGGTGTATCAATGATTATCCTGTAGGTGCACTTGTGCTCTAATGAGCATGAGCAAACTGGAACTCGATAGGATGTTGAAAATTACCCAAACAGATTCAACCACATTTTTCAATGGCAAATGTTTATTTCATCACACATTCAGCATGTTCACTGGGTGTCTCTACGGCCGGTAATCGTTAAAATCGCGTGTAACCACCACGACACTATCACATTCCGAACGAGCTCGCATCATGTTGATGAGGCGTGTGATCCGATTTTGTGGATGGCTAACCACTCCTCCTGAAGCAGGCGACTCTCATCTTCAAGATCTAACTCCATCTCAGCTCGACGATAAACCGTTTAATTCAACTGATTCCTCAGATGTTCGATTGGGTTGAGATCCGGAGAACTGGCGGACCACTGCATCCGCTCAATGCCTTAAGTTTGGAAGAAGTCATTTACAACCCTTGCCCGATGTGGACGGGCATTGTCGTCCATGAAGACAAATCCGTCATCGACGGCGCCTGCGTAGAGCAAAACCTGTGGACGGAGAACTTTAGCAACGTAGCGATTGGCGTTCAAGTTTTCCTCAATGGGCACCAGATCGGTTTTTCCTGTGGTACTAATGCCTGCCCACACCGTTACACTGCCACCACCAATGGCCGGATGCACGCAGCAATCTGCATGCTCTTTACCATGCCGACGCCACACACGCCTCCTACCGTCAACATTTAGACATTTTCAAACTGCCATCATCGACACGATGCGAGCTCCTTGTCGGAATGTGATACAGTGTCGTGGAGGCTACACGCGATTTTAACGATTACTGGCCGTCGAGACACCCAGTGAACATGTTGAATATGTGATGAAATGAACATTTGTCGTTGAAAAATGTGGTTGAATCTGTTTGTGTAATTTTTAAAATCCGATCGAGTTCCAGTTTGCGCATGCTCATTAGAGCACAACTGCACCTATTATACAGGGTAATCCTTCATACAACGTGTCGGCTTGATTACTGGGATAGTGTGTGCAAAATTTCATCGCGATCGGGCAAATATCTTGGGACATACCAAACAACGCTTTGAGGGGAACTTACTTTTGTTGCACTGTTTATATGGCGTTTGCATTTCAAGGTGAAGCAAGCAAGACCTATAACATGATTACCGCAGCTACACTTTTTGGAAGATATAGCACTCGACGGCACTTTTTACTTACCGATGATGGCAACTCTGACTTCGGCGAAATCGTTCGTCACAACGCCCGTGTTTAACACACTTACACACCGGTACTTGGCGTCTTGATCCTCGCGATTAACTTGAATCGTCAAAGTTGATTTTAGATATGTTCGGCAATCTCCAGCGCTGCTCGTGCTTCTATTGACACCGCTTGTTAATTTTGTCGTAGGAAGCGAACTTCCAGGCGGGACGTAATACCACCAGACATCTCCCGGTGGAGTTCCGACGTTAGCCTCACACAGGATGATGACTGTGGTCCCTGCATTCACCAAGATGGTCTCATTCGTGATCAAGGGTGGTAAGGGATCGGCTGAAATTCAGAATAAGACAATCCCCATCGTTGGTAACAGGCTATAAATATATCCAATTATTTTGTTAAGATTAGACATGAGATGTAATATAACGAGGGCTGATCTAACCGGTGGTGAAGTATGACAGATGAAAATTTCTCCTTTATGAAGTGTGGGCAATCGGGACTGAAAAATTCATTTGAAAAGAAAAATTCTGGCCAGTGATACAGAAATATCCTGTCTTACAGACATACTTCTTGCCAGAAAGTAACTTGTGTGACTATTTATAATATTATAGAGTGCCTGATCGAACTTTTCGATATGTGATGTTTACATACAAAAATCTCCCTGTTAATGACATTAATGAAGTCGATTTTTTTTATCCAAATCTTGCCAGATTATATTTTTCATGAAGTATACAAACTGAAACATTAGTCTCGAGAGAATACGACTTCCGTTGTATAGAAATGGACATCTGATTGATCAAAATGTGCTTCCTGACCTATTTTGAGACATTTGTGCGGGAGGATATTGCACAAAAAAATTGACACATCAAACCAAAATTAAAATTCAACGCGATTAATTAGAGTGGATAGTCTGCTACCAAAGGATCCTACCTGAAGGTGCTAGAGCGGACAGTCTGTTACCATAGGATCATACCGGGACGTGCTAGAGTGGATAGTCTGCTACCAAAGGATCATACCTGAAGGTGCTAGAGGGGACAGTCTGTTACCATACGATCATACCTAAACTTGCTAGAGTGGACAGTCTGTTACCATAGGATCATACCTGAAGGTGCTAGAGTGGACAGTCTGTTACCATAGGATCATACCTGAAGGTGCTAGAGTGGACAGTCTGTTACCATATGATCATACCTAAACTTCCTACAGTGGACAGTCTGTTACCATAGGATCATACCTAAACTTCCTACAGTGGACAGTCTGTTACCATAGGATCATACCTGAAGGTGCTAGAGGGGACAGTCTGTTACCACAAGATCATACCTAAACTTGCTACAGTGGACAATCTGTTACCATAGGTTCATATCTGAACGTGCTAGAGTGGACAGTCTGTTACAATAGAATCATACCTGAAGGTGCTAGAGTGGACACTCTGTTACAATAGGATCATGCCAAAACGTGCTAGGGTGGATAGTCTGTTGCAAGATCATACGTGAAGGTACTAGAGTGGAGAGTCTGTTACAATAGGATCATACCTGAAGGTGCTAGAGTGGACACTCTGTTACAATAGGATCATGCCAAAACGTGCTAGGGTGGATAGTCTGTTACCATAGGATCATACGTGAAGGTACTAGAGTGGACAGTCTGTTACCATAGGATCATGCCAGAACGTGCTAGGCTGGATAGCCTGTTACCATATGATCATACCAGAACGTGCTAGTGTGGACAGTCTGTTACCATAGGATCATACCTGAAGGTGCTAGAGTGGACAGTCTGTTACCATAGGATCATACCCGAAGGTGCTAGAGTGGACAGTCTGTTACCATATGATCATACCAGAACGTGCTAGAGTGGACAGTCTGTTACCATATGATCATATCTGAAGGTGCTAGAGGGGACAGTCTGTTACCACAAGATCATACCTAAACTTGCTACAGTGGGCAGTCTGTTACCATAGGTTCATATCTGAACGTGCTAGAGTGGACAGTCTGTTACCATATGATCATACATGAAGGTGCTAGAGTGGACAGTCTGTTAGAATAGGATCATACCAGAACGTATTGGAGTGGCCAGTCTATTACCATGGGGTCCTACATGAACGTGCTTGAGTGAACAGTCTATTACCATAGAATCAAAAATGAACGTGCTAGTGTGGACTGTCTGTTACCATAGGATCCTACGTGAACGTGGTAGAGTGGACAGTCTATTGCCATAGTATTATAGCTGAACGTGCTAGAGTGGACAGTCTGTTACAATAGAATCATACCTGAAGGTGCTAGAGTGGACACTCTGTTACAATAGGATCATGCCAAAACGTGCTAGGGTGGATAGTCTGTTACCATAGGATCATACGTGAAGGTACTAGAGTGGAGAGTCTGTTACAATAGGATCATACCTGAAGGTGCTAGAGTGGACACTCTGTTACAATAGGATCATGCCAAAACGTGCTAGGGTGGATAGTCTGTTACCATAGGATCATACGTGAAGGTACTAGAGTGGACAGTCTGTTACCATAGGATCATGCCAGAACGTGCTAGGCTGGATAGCCTGTTACCATATGATCATACCAGAACGTGCTAGAGTGGACAGTCTGTTACCATAGGATCATACCTGAAGGTGCTAGAGTGGACAGTCTGTTACCATAGGATCATACCCGAAGGTGCTAGAGTGGACAGTCTGTTACCATATGATCATACCAGAACGTGCTAGAGTGGACAGTCTGTTACCATATGATCATACCTGAAGGTGCTAGAGGGGACAGTCTGTTACCACAAGATCATACCTAAACTTGCTACAGTGGGCAGTCTGTTACCATAGGTTCATATCTGAACGTGCTAGAGTGGACAGTCTGTTACCATATGATCATACATGAAGGTGCTAGAGTGGACAGTCTGTTAGAATAGGATCATACCAGAACGTATTGGAGTGGCCAGTCTATTACCATGGGGTCCTACATGAACGTGCTTGAGTGAACAGTCTATTACCATAGAATCAAAAATGAACGTGCTAGTGTGGACTGTCTGTTACCATAGGATCCTACGTGAACGTGGTAGAGTGGACAGTCTATTGCCATAGTATTATAGCTGAACGTGCTAGAGTGAACAGTATGTTACCATACGATCATACCTGAACGTGCTAGGGTGGACAGTCTGTTACCATAGGATCATACCTGAAGGTGCTTGGGTGGACAGTCTGTTACCATTGGATCATACATGAAGGTGCTAGAGTGGACAGTCTGTTACCATATGATCATACCAGAACGTGCTAGGGTGCATAGTCTGTTACCATAGGATCATACCAGAACGGGCTAGGGTGGACAGCCTGTTACCATAGGATCATACCTGAAGGTGCTAGAGTGGACAGTCTGTTACCATAGGATCATACCAGAGCGTGCTAGGGTGGATAGTCTGTTACCATATGATCATACCTGAAGGTGCTAGAGTGGACAGTCTGTTACCATATGATCATACCAGAACGTGCTAGAGTGGACAGTCTGTTACAATAGGATCATACCTGAAGGTGCTAGAGTGGACAGTCTGTTACCATAGGATCATACCTGAAGGTGCTAGAGTGGACAGTCTGTTACCATATGATCATACCAGAACGTGCTAGAGTGGACAGTCTGTTACAATAGGATCATACCTGAAGGTGCTAGAGTGGACAGTGTGTTACAATAGGATCATATCTGAACGTGCTAGAGTGGACAGTCTGTTACCATATGATCATACCTGAAGATGCTAGAGTGGACAGTCTGTTACCATATGATCATACCAGAACGTGCTAGAGTGGACAGTCTGTTACAATAGGATCATACCTGAAGGTGCTAGAGTGGACAGTCTGTTACAATAGGATCATATCTGAACGTGCTAGAGTGGACAGTCTGTTACCATATGATCATACCAGAACGTGCTAGAGTGGACAGTCTGTTTCAATAGGATCATACCTGAAGGTGCTAGAGTGGACACTCTGTTACAATAGGATCATGCCAAAACGTGCTAGGGTGGATAGTCTGTTACCATAGGATCATACGTGAAGATGCTAGAGGGGACAGTCTGTTACCATAGGATCATACCCGAAGGTGCTAGAGTGGACAGTCTGTTACCATAGGATCATACCTGAA